>APFE030664885.1:6826-41001 GCA_000404065.3 Pinus taeda
CCAATCCTGAAATCCTGAAAAACAAATAAGTCTGCTGGATTTTGAGTGAGATCTAAAATTCTACTTTCTCCATATGAAATCCAATGAGGGCGAAACCACTCTCAAACATCCGGAGTCATTTCATGGTAATGTTAAAAATTTAAGTAAAAGTGATATTACGAATTTAACATTGCCATGAACTGCATATGCCTCAAACTTCCTGATGAATTGCATATCAACACTAGGGCAAAAGTTCACTTTTATAACTTTAGATAGGCATCTAGAAGCAACTAGAAGTCATTAGGAAACCTAATAATAAATTAGAAAAAAATAAAGAAAATAAAAAAAGAACACAAGTTACGAGTGGAAATGTGTGTCGTACAGCCGTGAAATGCGTTTCAGGCCGTACTGGCCATGTTTCTGCATCGAGAAACGTGCCAGTACGGCTGGAAACATGTTTCACGGCCATACCACACGCATTTTAGGGTTTCGTTTCCGTTTCCATACGGAAACGGCCTCTTACCATGCGTTCCTTGCAACTTAGATATAGGCATTATCGATCCACTTGGAGACCCATGAGGATGTCATTGTGCCCCCACATGCACTTAGGCACACCACATTTGATTTGGTGGGTTATCAAGGGGCCACCCCCTTGATCACTATGTTTGGAGCCTATTCTCTCACATTGGCACACTTGGACTCTAATAAGCCTCCTCAATGGCCCAATGACTCATTGTATTTACTATTTATCCACCTTAAGAGGCTTTATCTTTGTATTATTGAGCTATCTTGGTAGGCTTGTCACCAAGTCATGTCATTATTGTATATATTTTATTATTTGGGGCATTATTAGGCTAATTAAGCTATTCGAACCCCGTTATGGATTGTATAAATTGATGAGAGGCTTATTCGTTTCTCTCATCACATTTTGGATTGGACTATCTCTTCTTGAGAATTTCGGCTAGCCTCTTTGATGGATGAATTGGATTTTTAAATGCATTTCGATGTTTGAAGAGCTTATCTTTTGTCTTGGAGTATATAAATTTTTGCCCATTGATGATTTGAGAATTTTTGCTATACTTGTAGTTGTCATTTTCATGTTCCACTTTACGTGTATTGTCACTTACGTAATATATGAATGTTTTTGCTGATGAAGCTGGTGTAATTGCCTTTAAGAAATGTGAATTTGTATAACTTGTCTTTGTGAGGGCTCTTCATATGTTTCATGCAAAAGTATGGTGAACAAATGTCCTAGAGGTATATAATTGTTCATTATTACCTTGATAAGTCATTAATTGCAGCATCAAAGAAGTATAAACTTTCCTAGTGACTTATTTGCTGCCTCTAGGGCTATGCGAAATTGCTAATAGACTCCTTGATTGGGTATAAGACATCTCTAAACATTGATTTGCATTGACTCCATTCTCCCAATAGGCTAGGAATTGATCTAGTCCTAGGTTATCATCAAAAGAATACATGTTTCACCATTTTCTCTTCTTTTCTAAGCCCTAACCTAGTAGGCCTCATAGGGCATCACCTAAAATCATTTCTAGCCAATGCAAATCCTTGAAAATTGGTGAGCTTTTGCGCTAGGGTCTTCTTGAGGGGTCCTCCAATTTTGCGCTCAATCTGACGGTGGAATCCCAAGATATTGCAAGCCCTAGCCCGTATACTGTTCTTCTCCCTAGTTTCCCTTGGGTTAGTGTTTTCATTTGGATCATTGCATTTAAAATCCAAAAGAAAATTATTCCTTTGATCCTATTCTCCTCCCAAACCTGATCAAGCCCATCTATGGATGATCAACCTCACACTCTTGACCTAGTTTGGGTCCACTTGGGTTCTTTCTAGTTCCACAACTTTGTAACTCAAATTTTACAAGGATTACATAAAAGCTACTTCTCCTTAAGGATTCTTAGGTCTGGGATACTTGTTTTCAAGAAATATTCTTCAAACCTTGGCCTAAGTATCCCCTCAGCCTTTCCTAGAGAGCCAATCACCTTGCTTCTAAAGCAAGTAAGCTAATTGTCTGAACCTCTCTTGTGAATAGACTTTAGGAATCAATCCTCATCCCATCATTGATCTATTCATCCTTGTGATTCCTCTTATACTAGGTCTCCTCCCATCGGTGAAAGTCCGTAAAGAGCAGGGAGATTTAGCTGGGGTGACTATGGGTTATTGCTCCATTATTTCCATTGGACCTAATAGTTGCTCTATAGAATCCCCTCCTAGGACCCCTACTTGTTTGAGTGGTAACAAAGCCTATATATAAGAGACTTCAACCTCACTTGAAGGGCAGTCACTCACCTCACAAGAAGTTTGATCAAGGAAGAGAAAAAGGTGTGAAGAAGAAGAGGACAAGAAGAGGAAAAGGAAGTGAAGTTTTTGGACTGTTTTGGGCTACTATCTTTCACATATGCGAGTAAACTAGGGCACCTATTGCAGTAGCTAAGACCGAATTGCAGAAGTCGAGTTAGGGCATCAATAGGCATAGTTTGCAAGTCGATTTCTCTAGGAGAAAGAATCAACTCAAGCGAAGAGGAAAGGAGGAAGAAACCACCATAAATTTCACACGTGCAAGAACTAGGGTTTCTGCAGAAGAAACTGATGGGGTCGAAATTGCAGAAGAAACTGTTGGATTGAAGCGCTGGAAGTTGCTGCGTAGGTCGAAGCACTGGAGAAGTTGCTAGGGTCGAAATTGTTGGAAAAAGAAGCTCATCAAGGAAGAGAGGATTGACTTGGTCTTGGAGGAGACTTTGACAAGGGACAAGGGTCATAGGTCTTGGAATTCATCATTTGGAGTTATATAAGAAGAGAAGAATTCTTGTGGGTTTTCCTCCCAAGAGGAGAGGTTTTGGTCCTGACTGATAGCCTATATCTTGTGTCCCCTTGTTTCATTGTTCTTTATTGTTTGGTAGCTATTTGATGATAAGAACACTAATCATAATCAAGTGAAAAGAAGAAGCTAATCAAGTTAAATAAAAATACATCACAAGCAGTTACGAAAGAAGAGAAATCACTTAATCTAGCTGCCCCTAGATTTCTCAACAAGATTCAATTTAGAAAATAAAAAATTTACATGATGATGATACAAACTCAATTATACAACTAGTGCACATAACCAAAATAGCAATGAGTGCAATCGTTCTCTGAACCAAAAATATAGTAATAAAGAGGTTCTAAATGACCTTTAGAGTTAAAAAGCGATCACTAGTACTTTATATCATCAACATTCAAAACCATTGCCTATTTTGGGATCCTCATCATTGATATCACCCTCTAAGCATTAAAATAAGATAGAAAAAGTTTAACATGTCAAATCAAGATTTTGTTTGAGTGATGCCTACATTTTTAGTAGGGTCATGATAGAGGAGTTCAACATTAATTTCCACCAACATTGAGGTATATGGAGGGCTTGATTCTTTTGATAAAATATTAGTTTCATACCCATACATGACAAAATCAATTGGAAATGTTGCTATCCCCAAGATCTTGATTTCCTGAACACTGTTAAGTCTGCTGGATTTTGAGTGGGATCTATAATTTTACTTTCTCCATATGAAATCGAATGAGTTTGGAACCATTCTCAAGCATCTTGAAATAATTAATGGTAATGTTTAAAATGCATTAATAGGGCTTGGACAAATCCACTTTGCAACACTTGGAATCCCTTCTAACACTGCCTAATTGCCCTTAACTGCACTCTGAAACCTCTGAGAACTCCAAACCTGTGATTGAATTGCATGAGAAAGAGGTAGAAAATCGATTTTAAGAAGTTGTGTGCTGCATTTTCATTGTACATGTGACAAAATTTTAAGACGTGAGTGGGGATCATGTTTGACACGAGTTCGATTCATGTTCTATGAACATGACATGAGTCAAACTTATGTCAAACAGGTGTCATGTTCAACATGTGAAATACGTGACACACGGGGAGGGGGGTAAGGATGTGCCTTGTTTCTTAGATTGTATTTGTACATTGGTTTGCATTATCATTATTGGTGGGTTGCTTTTTTCTAACATGGATTGAGCTTGGTAATTCTTGACTAGATGGTTTCTTCCATGATCAACAACAACTATTCTCCCATCTTGGAGATTTGTGCATGTGATGGATTTGGTTGTAGGTTATATTTGTTTAAGAATGAATAGCTTCCTTTGGGCATATTGTTTAGGCGTGTGCATGCAAGGCCTTATGTCACATATATTTCGTATGGTTCTAGCTTAGAGCTCTTCTTCATTCAAAGTCATAGGATAATTAACATCTCACAATGGGATATTTATCCTAGATTGAGCCGATGTTAATGCTAGATTTGAACCCTAGATTGAGTTGATGTTAATGCTAGATTTGACTTGATAAATTTATGTGTTACTTTCATGGCATAGTTTTGTGGACATTATACAATATGGACTTAATGTTACACAATCCATCATTTGGGATTTAATGGTTTGTGAGTATTTTAATTTTGATCCAACATTACCTTATTCCAAAGTTGTGCTATATGGAATTTGGGGAGTATTTAGAAATTAGTAGATGTTCAAAAAGCCTAGCATGAGCTCTACCCTCCTCATTAGCCATCACCTAGTTTTTGAGCACTTGATGCTCCTTTTTTATCAAAATGAACCCTTACATGTCCCAATCCTGATGAGCAATAAACCGTGTCTTCTTAAGGGGAAAAGTTACATGCTACATCATAAAGAGCAAGGTCTAACCCTTGAGCTATGCACCCAAAATAAAGCATCATCATGAAGAAGTAAAAGGCACACTAGAGGGGTGGGAAAAGCAGGTCGAGCAGGGTAACTCATGCCTTCACGAGTGCTCCTCCATTACATCTATACACTTAGGATGTGGACTCCCATTAGCTAGTTCCTTGACCATGGCACTTGGCCATGAAGCCTTTCCCCTCCATTGCCACTCATTTACACTAACACCTATTGATTGAAAGATTAACCTTGGAAATGCCACCTCCACTTGGGGGTTGGAAGCACCTAATAGGGTTGACTATTAGCCACCCCTACCAAGGTAGGGAACACCTTTACAAGACTTGGTCTAGTTAGATATTGGAAGATGATCCCAATTTGAAGTATTAATATGTCCTTAACATACAAGTTTGGTCCACTTAGATGCTAATATGATCTTAGTCTCTAATGAATAGTTGCTTTCACTTGAGTTTAAGTTGGTCTTGCCAGGTGGTCCACAACAACACAAGCCTTGAGCGCACCCATTCCAAAGGTACCTAGGCCTTCCAGAGAGATTGATGACTTAGCAGATGCAACATTGCCCACTTACATTAGAGTGTTGGGTAGTATGATGACTTGAGTTGTTGATGCACATCCCAGATTACCTATAGGACCCAAGGACGTTGATCTTCTTTTGCTTAGCACAGAGGACTCTTGATGATTGCACTACTAGACCTAGCATGTCCTGACGCTGGACCTGGAACTACTTGACACAAAGGCCATGATTCAGAGCCCGAATGAGGATGGTCTTCCATGAGATGACTAGGGAGGGTTGTTGCACCTGGTTGAGCCCTAAAACTAGAGAAATGAGGCATTGCATTGACCATTGGAGACCCATGGAGATGACGTGGGGGCACCCCATCTTGATTTGGGACCTTTGGAGTTGCTTTGAGGTTGGATTTGAGGACTATTCCTCAAATATGGATGATTATGATGCTTGGAGACACATTTAGCCTTTTATTCACCATCACATAGTAATTGGGGCCTTGATTTGGGACCTTTGGAGTTGTTTTGAGGTTGGGATGATTATGATGCTTGGAGACACATTTAGCCTTTTATTCACCATCACATAGTAATTGGGGCCAAAAAGGGCATGACGTCATCATTTTAGAGGGCTTACGGCTCACACGTGTGGGTCTATTTTGGCATGATTTCATGTTGAGCTAGTGGGTTGGCTTGTAACCCAAGGCTTTAATGTGTTTACTCATTGTCAAACTTGTTTTAGGGGATTCTTAGCTAAAATTAGGTGGGGTAGACCTCATATAAATAAAAGGTCAGCTCATACTTCATTCCATCATCACTTGACGACTATTTTTGGCTCTCTTAGAGATTTTACTGTCTCTCTTGTAGCTTGCTATTCTTATAGAGATGTGATCATAACATCATTGTGGATATTTTTGCTATTGGAGACTAGTCCTTGTTGTGGAGATGCCACTTTGGGATAATAAAGGATTGTTCATTTGTTGAATATCTTTTGTTCTTGTTGCATGAAATATATGTTGCTAGGGTTTCTAGTTTCCTTATCTAATTGCATATATTTATATGAAATTTTGGTTGAATATTGAATGCTTTAATTAAATAATCTTGAACATCCGTTGAGAACCTCCTATAGCATTTTTTTTCTTGATTGAATCCCTGTATTGAGTGATACTGATAACTAGGGTTTTAAAAGAGGAAAATCAAGGTTCCCCCCTTACTCCATTCGAGGGTTTGATACCTCCATAGTAATTTTTCCCTTAGACTCCGTCACCCAAGAAGTAGGCATTGGTTTCCACATAGATGATCAAACACTATTACAAATTTATTATTTTCTCTCTCTTTGTTAATTACAAATTCAACTAGGGTCAAGTCGCTGGCTAGTTTCAAGGTTCTTTTGGCTGGTTGGACCTTATAACATCGAAATATTCTCTTTTGAACAGTTGGAATAGCCTTGCTAGGATTGGCGTCACAAACCCTAGGAAATTTTGCCTTAGGAAAATCCTAGTCTAGCATTAAAGCTTCGACTTAGGGCTTGTTGAAGGTTTGTGACTCCTTGTTGGTCACACCCATCTTGCAAGCCCTTTCT
Source organism: Pinus taeda (assembly GCA_000404065.3). Lineage (NCBI taxonomy): Eukaryota > Viridiplantae > Streptophyta > Pinopsida > Pinales > Pinaceae > Pinus > Pinus taeda. Next base: position 13,605 of record APFE030664885.1, read on the forward strand.
TGATCTTATATGCCTAAGTGTGCCATTTTTCCACAATATTATTCAAACCTAAGTTGCACGAAACGGGGAAACGGGTACGAGTTTCAGAAACGGGAAGCGATACGAAACGCAACCTCCCCAAATTTTGGAAACGGGGAAACGCGAATATATTTTGTATATTAGTCATTTTAGGAAACATGTGCAATCATAAAGCATATATGATACATTCTAATTTATTACATTATGGTAAATATGTCATTTCTCAATGCATAACTATATCTCTAAATTTACATCACATTTCGTCATGTGATCACATAATGAACATAGCATCCCAAATTAGCCATGAGAAATTTCTTAATTTCTTGTCTCGTGTTGATTGGGAGTTCCTTCTACATAAGTGAACGACCTTAGTGCTCTGATTAGATACAAGTTTCATACCCTAGTACCCTCTAATGCTCTTCATTATTTGGAGTTCCCTTGTATAGATGGTTTGGTTCTCTTTTAAATACAAGTTTCCATACTATAATACATGATATAAGTGCCATGGAACATTGCAATCCCCCAATCCTGAAATCTGATAGACAGATAACTCTGCTGATTTTGAGTGAGATTATAATTCCTCTTTCTCCATATGAATCCAATGAGGCAACCGCTCTCAAACATCCTGATCATTTATGGTAAGTTAAAATTCGAGTAAAGTGCTTTTACTTTAAGAATTTAACATTACCATGAACTGCATATCAACACTAGGGCAAAAGTTCACTTTTATAACTTTAGACAAGCATCTAGAAGCAACTAGAAGACACTAGGATAACCTAAAAATAAATTAGAAAACAAACTAAAAAAATAAAATTAAATACACAAGTAAAAAGCTGAAACGTGAGTCATACAGCCCTGAAACGCGTTTTAGGCCGTACTGGCCACGTTTTAGTTTGGTGAAACGTGGCAGTACTGGCAGTACGGCCTGAAACGCGTTTCAAGGCCATACCAAACGCGTTTCAGTGTTTCGTACCTGTTTCCATACGGAAACGCCCCCTTGCCCTACGTTTCCTGCAACATAGATTCAAACCCTAAGCTATAAGTTATCTTGGTAGGTTCCTTGGAGGGCATGCTACTCCTTGCCTTATTGAATTGAGTGTTGTTCTTAATCCAAGTGCCTTTCTTGAACCTATTAAAGATGTTACATTTGGGCTATTGCCTTGGAATATCTACTAGGTGACTTATATAGGGAAGCCTCCCTTGTGAAACTCCACTAAAGAGCAAGGGGTGTAGTTCTGAGGTGACAATGGCCTCCACCTCATTGTTGTGTCTTGATCTAGCCCTTGTCTTGTGAGGCCTCTCACAATACCTGCTAGATTTTGAGGCAACAAGTCCCTGATCTAGTTCGATGGTTGAGTTGGTACCGTCAAGTGGCAACTTAGAGAACTTAGTAGAGTCTGACTTCAAGTCAGCCAAGTTCTAAAATATTGGTTCAAAATTAAGGTTTTTTAAGAGGTGGAGTTATAATCAAGAATAACAACCCATACCTGACTCCACTAATGTTAGTTAGAAAGGAGGGAGCTGTTAAGTTATGTATAGATTGCAAAAAGTTGAATAAAACCACCATCAAAATAGATTTTTGCCAGCCATAGATGACAAAATGATTGATGAACTACTTGATGTCAGTTATAACCAAGAATAACCACCCATACTCGACTCCAGTTGTCTTAATTAGAAAGGAGGGAGCCTTTAAGCTATGTATAGATTACAAAGGGTTGAATAAAAAACCACCATCAAAATAGATTTTTGATAGCTGATGACAAAATCTATTTTCCGTTAGTTAGTATAATTAAGTAAGCAAAAAAGAAGCATGTCGTCTTTCTGTCATAGTTTGCGGGGTGGCTAAATGATAGGGTTGCGTGTTGTTGTTGCCGTTGCCGTAGTTACATATTGGTATCTGTTGTAGCTATGTATAGATCAGAAGGTTTGATAAAGCCATCATCAAAATAGAGTTTTGATATGATGAATTGATTGTTGAACTACTTGGTGCTAATTATTTCTCCAAGACTCAAGTTGGATTTACTGCTAGGTTATTAGCATATTTCTCTAAGTTGGATTTATGACCGGGTTACTTTCATATTAGAGCTCACCATGATGATATGGAAAAGACAACCTTTAAAACAGAAATATCATTATGAATTTAACATGAAGCCATTTGGTCTCACAAATGCCCCAATATGTCTTTATTAGCTATGAATGGACTATTATTAAAGTTCCTTAGGAAGTCCATCTTAGGGTATTGCGAATTTAAGATGAAGCCATTTGGTCTTAGAACTGCCCGAACAAGTTTTAAATCAGTTATGGATGGACTATTCTAACAGTTTCTTAGGAAGTCCATCTTAGGGTATTACGAATTTAAGATGAAGCCATTTGGTCTTACAACTGCCCCTACAAGTTTTTAATCAGTTATGGATGGACTATTCTAACAGTTCCTTAAGAAGTCCATCTTGGGGTTTTTGGTTGATATCCAAGGTTATAGCAAAACAAGCAACACCTCAAACGTTTGGAACAAGTCCTAATAGTTTTACAGCAGAACCAGTACTATGCAAACCTATTTAATTGTATTTTAGGAGGAAAGGAAGTTGATTATTTGGGACACATTATTTCTGGAGGATTTAAGTAGATCCAAGTAAGTCAAAGCAAATCTTGGATTGACTTCCACAGCAAAATGTCTCAAAGTTAAGAGAATTTCATAACCTAATAGGGTATTATAGGTGTTTCATTTAAAATTATGCACATATCTATGCCATTGTCTTTTCTCCAAAAGAATGCTTTGTAATGAGATGAAAAGGTAGAACAATGTTACATCACAATATATAAAATTATGTTTTCAGCACCTATGTTAGCCACATTGGACTTTTCACAATAGAGTGCGATGTGTTTAAATTTAGGTTGGATCTATAGTAATGCATGAAGGATATGAGCAGGCAAGAAAATCATTGAGGGTGAATGCCTTACCTCAAAGTTTCCAAGGTAAAGAATAGATTCAGCACCAAAAAATGACTGCCCTATATTATAGGGGCGTTTTGTTCAGGAAGGTAGTTAATGCATCTTAACGTGACTTTATGGGGTATTACACATTATTTATAAAAAATCCCATGTGAAAACTCAATGAGAGATATGGGCACATCATGGCACTTTGCAGTGAATGCATTTACCACCAGATTCTCAAAGCTATCTGCAGTTGTGCACACACAAAATGACTTGGCACTTGACTGGAGCTGTTATGCCTATGACAGCCAGTGGGATATTCATGACATCATAAATTCTCAAAAGAGAAGGGTTCAAAGCATTAACACTATTCAAAGAGTTACAAGGGAATTGCAGATATTTACGTGGATGATGCATGACAATATATCAATGCTTCAAATTTTGTTTTAGAGTTGATCTGCTTTTTAAACGTGGTAAAGTGGTGATTAATAACAGTTCTCTGGATTGTTAAAAAACTATCTATTGCACACTTCTTTTCTAAATGTTCATATTTTGTTATTTTGGTGTCTATTGCACACTTCTTTTATAAATGTTCATATTTGGTTATTTTGGTGTCTATTGCACACTTCTTTTCTAAATGTTATTTTGGTGTCTATTGCACACTTCTTTTCTAAATGTTTTTATTTAGTTTCGCTTGTCCAAGGATGATATCAATGTCTGCAGTAGGTCAAGATTCAACTTGGTCACCTGTAGATATTTTTATGGTGTCCTTTTAATGCTTTCTTGGGGATGTAGTGTATTGTTGCTGATCAACGTCAGTGAGTTTTAAGTGTCATTAATGTGTTCTAATCTGATCCTGCAATCAGTCTGCTGTTTCCTTTTTGTATGTTAAACATCGATTTTTGCCAGTTCTAACATGAACTCTGTGACAGGAGGCGTCTTTTCCACATGATTAATGACCTTCCAACAATATTTGAGAGTGTTACTGGGATTGGGAAAAGGCCAACAAAGGAAAAACCGGCTGTTACCAACAACAGTAGTAGTAAAAACAAGCAAAGTGGAAAGATGGTGGGTGTTTGCGTAACATTATTACAAATCTGTTCATAGGAATAAATCTTTAAAATCATCAGAGGTGGATTACTTTTCAGGATATCTGTATTTCAGTTGAACTTCATTTTAATTGTGTAAGAAAATTTCAAACTATTCATGGGATGCTTATTTGGTTTTGTTCAACAGAGAGCATCTGAGCCTCCGATGAAAATGTCAAAGACACCACCACCTAGGGATGAAGATGACTCATTGGATGAAGAGGACGAAGATGAGCATGGAGAAACGTTGTGTGGAGCTTGTGGAGATAACTATGCCTCTGATGAGTTCTGGATCTGTTGTGATATGTGTGAGAGATGGTTTCATGGTAAATGTGTGAAGATTACTCCAGCTAGGGCTGAACATATCAAGCAGTACAAATGCCCTTCATGCACCAATAAAAGGCCCCGGACCTGAAAATGCACAAATAATATTTTGAACAATGGACATCCTCCGATGGTTTTCAAGCATGGAGGCTGCAGTCCCCAAGTATTTGTGTGCATTTTAGCAGCTTAAAGGATACACATGACTTTCCTCAGGCTAATGCTGGTGAAACATATGAGGAGCTGTAGACAGTTTTCATTTTTATATTGTTTTAGGTTTTTGTTTACAATTTTAATGTAATACTCTTTAGTTTCTATCGTCCTGTGTCGTACTGTTAATTACATGCAAAAATTGTGTAATATTTCTTTGGGCTGATGTTATGACTGTAAGATAGCTGTTTTAATGAATATTCAAACAAGGTTTCCGGTTCAACATTTAGTAAGTAGTTCAATGCATTCTTACACTTCGCATTGCCTTCTAGGCCTGCAATTTATTTCAAATACGATGGTTGCTAATATTATTTAGGAAACTTATCTTTCATTCATTGTGGTGTACAATAAGGTACAAGGATTATGAGTGCTCTTTGGGGAGGCGGCTGTGGGTTATCTTTTGTGTACACAGTTTTATTCATCAAGGCAAATGAACGAGTCAAATGACATTGGATGGAGATTAGCTTTTAGTTTAATTGCTTGGTATTTGGTTATGACTTATTAGTTTCATTATTTCTATACACTCCATTGTTATTAACATGCATATTCTGTAATAATTTGTGTTACTATTCTGAACGTATAATATTAGTTTTAATGAATGCCGGATTTCTGGTTCATGTTTCTGTATAGTTTTGTATGCACATTTATACCTCCGCATATATTGCCTTGTTGATTCTTGTTTAAACTAGTTGTACGGAATGGACGTGATCTTAAGTGAAAGAAGGTATGGCTTGTCGTTATTAAGTATATAAGTAGAAATTTCATCTATTATGATGAATGCTCTAATAGACTGACCAAATAACTTGATTTGATATCTCCTGACCGGCATGCACAACTGCTACAGTTACAGAGTGTCCTACACAGCCTAATTTGCTTGAATGATCCTAGTTAAATTTGTTGTAATAGCCTCTAGTTCAAGCTCGCTGGTTAAGTCTGTTGAAATAAAGCCTTTATTCCAGGCAAGCTGGTAAACGTGAAATTTGATGACATTGTTTCTAGTTCAAGCATGCTGGTTAGGTTGTTGAAATTTGTTTCTAGTTCAAGCATGCTGGCTAAGTTGTTGAAATTTGTTTCTAGTTCAAGCATGCTTGTTATGTCTGAAATAGCCTCAATTTAAGTCATGCTAGTAAACGTGAAATTTGTTGAAATTGCCTCTAGTTCAAGCATGCTGGTTAAGTCTGTTGAAATATCCTCATTTTCAGGCATGCTAGTAAACGTGATGAAACACTCAAGTTCAGCGATGTAGAGGATCTAAACTACAGTTGATAAGGAAACATCGCATTTTCGTTGGAGCCGTTGCATAACTATCCTATCAACCATTCTCTTAACTGTCGAAGAATCCTATACCATATAATAGTATGTTCATACATCAATAATATTTGATGGATGCTGGGGTAGAGATTCTGGTTTCTGTTGGATACAGGTAGTCTAGATGTCTGTGATTGGTCGTGTATAAATGCATCAGTGCTTCAACGTTTCAAAACTGTTCTCAACGCATTGTTACTATCAATTCCATTTTTGACAGCATGCTTTTGAATATCCTTTTTTGTGCAAGCCAGTCCATTCTCAATTAGAAAGAATTAGCATTAGAAAGAATTGTCATTGCTCTGTTGCGTTTGAAAGATCCCTTAATCCCAGAAGCTGTAGGTGGGTAGTATCTGTTCTGCTAAATTTACCTATATTTTGTACCTGCCCCTAACTGTTTGAAAAGGCCTTTTTGCATGTACGAATGGGATAAAACAACAGCGTTACTCTAAAATTATCTCATATTGCAATAGATTTGAAAAGTTCAGAACCAGTTATCATAATTGTTTTATGGTTCTCTTTTTGTTTCCAATGTCATTTGATTTTGCTCTTAATAAAATTTATTAATATTTCTAATTTGAGTATATGTTAAAAAATATATATTAACATTTCTAATTTTAGTATATATATATAAGTAAATAATATGAATTGTTATGAATAGGTGAGTCCAGTCTAATTTTAGTATATATAAGTAAATAATATGAATTGTTATGAATAGGCCAATCCAGTTTATTGAATAAAGAGAAAAAAGTCCAATTTTATAATTTATTCTTTCATAATTTTATAATTTATTCTTTCATAATGTTTTTGTTATCAATGTTGTTACTCCATGACTTTTATTGTATTTTGCATTAAGATGGAACATGGATATATACATGGAGAGGGAGACTATTGGGTTTCATTTCTTAATGTCTTTTCATTTTCCATAATATGAATTGTTATGAATAGGCCAATCCAGTTTATTGAATAAAGAGAAAAAAGTCCAATTTTATAATTTATTCTTTCATAATTTTATAATTTATTCTTTCATAATGTTTTTGTTATCAATGTTGTTACTCCATGACTTTTATTGTATTTTGCATTAAGATGGAACATGGATATATACATGGAGAGGGAGACTATTGGGTTTCATTTCTTAATGTCTCTTCATTTTCCAATTTTCTTTATTTTGATATGTACAATATTTACATGGATTTACCTAATCCCAAATATTAGGTGTCAACATTCCACCCTTAATATGAAGGGTTGTTGATGAGTCCAACCATCATTTTGAATCTTTCAATTTTTTTTCTTCCAAGCGCTTTGGAAAAGATGTCCGCAATCTGCTCATTTGTAGAACAATGACATAGGTGGATTGTCTTGGCATTAACATGATGTTGAATTAGATGGTATTTTGTATTGATGTGCTTTGTTCGATCATGTAACTTGGGTTCTTGGCCAACTTTATTGCAGAGGTGTTATCAATCAACAAAAGAGTTGAATGCACTTGTTTCTCTTGCAAATCTTCTAGAATTTTTTTGAGCCACAATTTCCTTGGTTGCTTTAGCTGCTGCCACATATTTTGCTTTAGTTGTGGAATCGGCTGGAACTAATTGTTTGCGTAACATCCAGAGACAACTCTTGATTTAAGATTCATAACATAACCTGAAGTAGATACCCTAGTTTCTTCATCTCAATCGAAGTCTGAATCATAGTATCTTGAGTCCAAAGTCTCGAGTTTCTTTAAGTACTTTAGAACTCTTTTTGTAGCAGACCAATGACCCTCACAAGGATTTTGCATAAACCTAGAGGGGATTCCAATAACATGAAATCTCTGGTCTGGTAGTAGTCAGGTAGTTGAGACTTCCTCCGAGTTGTCTATAATTTGTTGCATCTTCAAATTCTTTTCTTTCAGTGGATGCGAGCTTTAAGTTTTTTTCCATTTGAGTAATCAAAAGATTGCACTCAACCATGCCAAACTTGTTCAACAGATCTCTAATGTACTTCTTTTGAGAGGAATATAAACTTCAGATGATGGGTTACTTCAACACCAAGATAGTAGTGAACATAGCATGAATCTGTCATTTCAAAATCTTTCCTCAGTTCCTTCTTTATGGATGTGCAATGTAGCTCTCATTGTTCCCTATCATTAGAGGACCATTTACATACACTACAAGATATACAACTGCTTTCCAACTTTCTTGACAAACAAAGTTGCGTCATCAAGATCATAATGTTTGAAATTGAGTTTCAGAAGATGCTCAATTAACTTCTCGTACCAAGCTCTTGGTGTTTGCTTGAGGCCATACACGGATTTTACAAGTTTGCATACTTTTTGTTCTTGACCCTTCACAACAAATCCTTCTTTATGGACGCAATGTAGCTCCCATTGTTCCCTGTCATTAGAAGACCATCTACATACACTACAAGATATACAATTGCTTTCCAACTTTCTTGACAAAGTAAGCTGCATTATCAAGATCATAATGTTTGAAATTGAGTTTCAGAAGATGCTCAATTAACTTCTCGTACCAGGCTCTTGGTGCTTGCTTGAGGCCATACACAGATTTTACAAGTTTGCATATTTTTTTGTTCTTGACTCTTCACAACAAATCCTTCTGGTTAGGACATAAAAACATTCTTTTTCAGATCTCCATTCAAGAAAACAACTTTTACATCCATTAGATGGACTTTCAAACCATTATGTGCTGCCAAGGCAAAGAGTGTTCGAATGGTAGCCCATTTTGTTGTGGGGGCAAAAGTCTCCTCGTAGTCAACCTTTTCTTTCTGTGCAAAACCTTTTGCCACAAGCTTGATTTTATGCTTGTCAAGTGAGCCATCTGCTTTATACTTGTTTTTGAAGACCCACTTGCAGCGAATTGGTTTGTTTCTCAATGGAGGATCAACCAGCTTCCAGGTGCCATTCTTTATCAAGGCATCATATTTTTTTTTGCGTTGCTTCTTTCCATTCATCATGGGAAGCGACTTCTTTGAAGGAAGTTGGTTTGAAATTTGTAGACAAATTCAATTTACAATCATAATAAACATCCATATCAATTGGTGAATCATAACTTTCTACATCATCTCCATTCTGTTTGGTTGTGCTTTTTGTTCCCGTCTTTCCAGCTTCATCATGACAAACACTTTCAAGTGTCTTTGTCAACGATTTTGGAGGACCTTTTTGAGATGGCTCGGGCTAGTCAGTTGATTGAGTTGAGTGAGTTAAGGATGAAGCAAGGTTTAATCTCCCAATTTTGTCAATCACATCACTTAGTGTCATTAGTGGCTCGAGCTTCATGCGGGGGATGAAAGTGCTTTAGAAGAAGATTCCACATCTTGATCTAGTATAGGGATCTCCCCTTCAAGATGTGGAATCTCATTATCAAATTCTTGAAAAGACTTCGCATGTTTGAATTTATCCAAGCAATGAAGTTGCTGCTTACCAACATTGTTAGTTTTGGAATATTCGAGAAAGATCACACATCTAGATATTATAAACTTCTTGTTCACCTCATCATAGAGATGGTATGCCTTATTTGAGTACCATAAAAAGATACATTTGCGACTCCTTGCATTGAGTTTGTTTCTTTGTTCCTTAGGTATTAAGGAATGAACAAAAAACCACGAGATGCCTCACCCAAGGAATGTGGCCATACCACATTTCAAAGGGAGTCTTGCTTTTTATAACATTAGATGGACACCTATTCTTTATATACACATTACATAGAATTGCATCAACTCAAAAAATCAGTTTAACATTCTTGAAAAACATCATGGAACGTACCATATTTAAGATTGTCCTGTTCATTCTTTTAGCTTCTCTGTTATGTTGGGGATTATAAGACAATTGTTTGATGTTTGAACCCATGTTGGCGAAGATAGTTTTCAAATTTATTTGATGTATATTCTTTTCCATTATCAGTACAAATAAATTCAATATGATATTGTGCATCATTTTCAATCCATGCATCAAAATTCCTGAATGTTTCAAAAGCTTCAGATTTGTTCAATAAATAAACCCAACACCTTTTGTGTAGTCATCAAATATTGATTACCATTTGCAGAAGGAACATGCGTTGGGCCACACAAATCAGAATGAATGAGTTCAAGCTTTCTATGTGTTCTGAAATGAGAATCATGAAACTGTTGTTTGAGGTGCTTTTCTAGGATATAAGCATCCCATTGCTTAGGTTTTCTAAGAATTGTAGGCAAACTAGTAACACCATTTTCTTCAATAAATGAAGGATGTCATAGTTCAAGTGTCTAAATATAGCATGCCATAAAAGACTTGTTGGAAATGTACCTTCATCATATGTTCTAGACTTTATCAACAAACCCTAAGAATACTAGAGTTTCATAATCAACATTGACATATCGTTAGCAACAATAGGCTAGGGTTTTGCAATGAACCCTCAAGGTTAGTGTTTCACAAGAATGATGAAATGACAAGAGATAATATAATGAGGGTAGATTAAATCTAATGATTAATCACCCTAACAAAAATATTTATGATTCAAAACCCTAAACATAAATATGTTTGTAATATAAAACATTTTTTAAATGAGAATGAACATACTCTTTTGTATAAAGAAAACCTTGCATCAAATCTTGTAGTCTATGACATAGCTTGAGTTGTTTTTTAATAAACCTTATAGGGCATCAATTCTTGAAGGGATTTATTTTGCAACATAACTTCTTTCATAATTCAATTATTTCCTTTGAAGTTTCCTCCATAACCTTTGTGTATTTTGCAAGCGTTTCCTACAAAGGAAAATATAAAGAAAAAGGGTTATGAGTATACAATACAAATAAATCTCAATGTGAGGAGGAAACCAAACATGAAAGATGAAACAAATAACAATATACTTATCTTCTGATAAAACGGTGAAATCTCCCTCTTAATCTAGTCTTTTTGAGGGATACCTACAAGTTAAACAATACAAGTTATAAAAATATATATTAGATCAAAACATAAAAGAAAACTTTGCAAGACTTAAAGTAGTAGAATTATAAGGATATATAAGAGAAGACTCAATAGTACGAGTCTTTGACTTCATATTCTTCAGGGTTGTTCTTCTTAGGTGGAGATTGATAGAAAATAGTTGCATGTTCTCTTTCTCTTTTCGTATTCCTTGGATTTTTGGGACATTGACTTTTGTAGTGTCCCATATTATGACAATTGTAGCATTCAATCTTTGATAGATCAACTTTTTTGTTTGGTGCTTTGAACTTCTTGTATGTTCCCTTCTTGTGATGAACATAGTAGGCATTTGAAGCGTTGTTTTATTCATCCTCTTTTTTGTCACTAGTAATGAGATGTGAACTTTTTCTTCACTGCACACATTCCACATTTGTTCAAAGGTTGGTGTATCTTTCCAATTGCTAATTTTTGATGCAAAAGAGCTCCAAGATTTTGGTAGACCTATTAGTGCAGTAATCACAAGTTCTTTCTCTGGTACAACTTCATCAATAGCTTGGAGTTCATCTCTTATTCTAGAGATCCTTACAAAATATGATGAAACAATATCATCTTTCATCATATTTATTGTTCTTAGTTCATTCTTAAGACTAACTATTTGACTAATGTTCTTGATGACGAACAACTTGGTGAGGGCTTCGTACATTTCTTGCATAGAGTATATATTGGATATGTAAGGAATAAGGTTTTTCTTCACTCCACATACTGTTAGATTCATGGGCAAGATGTCAGTTTCCCTGTACTTTTCCTTTTCTGCATCATCTGTAGGTTTCTTAACTTTTCCCTAAACAAAATCCAAAACTTCATGGTTAACAAGAATAAGGTTTGTCCTCTTCTTTCATGCACTATAGTTGGAAGCTCCTCCTAACTTATTTTCTATCTTCATTGAGGTTGTGATAGATTTTATAATGTCTATTTTTTATTTATCCTTACCTTCTTAACCATTCTTTAAATATATCTTCTAGTTTCTTTTTTCTTTTCTCCTTCACCTTAGCTCTAATATCATTTTAGAAAATCAGAGAGGCAAAAAGATTCTCTTATGTTGACAATTACTTGTGATACTATTGTAGTCTTATTAACTTTTCTTTATGTTTTATTTTTATTTTTTTCATCAAGCAATTATTAAATCAAAACATGAAGATCAACGACATTAGATGTAGGCACTTAGTCAGGGCTAAAACCCCTTTATAAGGGAAAACCTAGTCAAATTCTTCCACTAGTAAATCAAATTGAGATAGACCAAGACCTTAGACTTAATAAAAATACCTTCCTCCTACACCAAGTCAGCGTTCAAAGATCATACTACAAACTTCAATAATCTCTTGTCTAACAACTTTAGCTTAGCAATAGTGCAAAATTTTGGCACTACTACAGATCTGAAATTTCGGCCTCCCCAACAACTTCAGAATCTCGCATGTGTGAGTCAAAGAGAGAAAATTCGACTTCTTTTACTTGAAAAATGATTCCTTCTCATTCGCTAGGTTTTCTTCTTCCTTCTTTGAATTTCACACCCTTTTCCTACTTCTAGCTACTGAAGATCGAACTTCTTGAATCTGTCTGCAAATGAGGTCGAGTTGTTGCCTTCATATAGTGAATCTGTGTGGTCAAATTCCCTTGATGAGGCCAATTTGTCCAGGTTGAGGCCGACTTGGAGGAGGAGGCCTAAATGACCTATTTGACACTAAAATAATTTTCTTTCTTACCTCAAGAAGCCCAATAAGGGTCTATTACATTATAACAAGGACAAGGTCTCTTGACACAAACCCCTAGAATCTTGCAATGGAGGCTTTGATTTATTAACCATTGACCCAAGTATGAAACCCATGTTTTAATAAGTCAATTTCATTTATAATAAAATTCTTTTATTTCTTTTTACACATACCTTACATCATGACTCAAATATAATTATGAAGACCGATACTAGTTATATTTTTCAAGTATGTTGCTCTACTCATGGAAACAAGTGCCATGTTAGTGAGGACACTTACAAAACTAATTGAAGCATCAAAACACTAAATAAGTTTTGAACAACTTGTTGTAGGTAAAACTCTACACCGCCCATTTTTGAATTATTTATTTCAAATAATGGGGACCCTTTCCATTAATTTTTGGCAAAACTCTTTTATGATTTTCATTTAAATTAATTGTCCTACAATTTTTTATTTATTTATTTTTTAACATTATTTATTTATTATTATTATTATTATTATTATTATTATTATTTTTTTTTTTTTTTTTTTTTTTTTATTTTTATTTTTTTGGTCGGATTTATATTTTGATTGTTTCATTGAATTTGAAATTTTCACTGGCTTTCAATCGATACTTGTTTCGCCTCATTTGGTTATCCAGTTTGTAAATGACAGTGTTTTGAAATTTGATCATTTTTGTCTCCTAAAAATGTACAAAATATATAGTAGTTTAATTTTTGTAATTAAATTATTGATTTTTTGTAAATATAAATCCTAATTAGTTTTTACTAATCTCTTTATTTTCACTAATGGTCTTGCAAAATGGCCCAACCAAATTGTAGCACAGTTAAAAAATCCATTCCAATTTCCTACTTTAAAATAAATTGCCAAACCCAAAATCTCAAAATTGTAAAATAGATGTAATTCATTTTATAAATTTTTTTAATTCCACGTAGGCTCACTCCACATTACCCCCTTTCTTCCAAAATAACAATTCAAAAAATGTTCTTCCAAAATAACAATTTTATAAAAAATGTGATCTAAAATTGCGATGCGATATCACATATCGCAAAATCTTTAAACACCTTGCTTTAAAATTCGCAATTTGCAATTTTAATTTTTATGCGATAGTTTTTTTTTAACAGAAAGTTTCAGATTAGCCTCCTTATGACTCCCGTGGCTACATCACCATGACTTCACCCTCCTTATCCAACCACCTCACTTTCACCACTTCACCCTCCTTATCACTCCACCGCTCTTCACTAACTCTTCCTCCCTCCTCCACAAGTCTCCAACTTACGACATATAAAAGGCCAGGGTTCATATGTTAGTTTGAAATTATATATTATGTTTTTAAATAAAAATAAAAATACTATTATTATTATTATAATATTATAATAATAATATTTTATTATAATTTTAATATAATTTAAATTTAAATATTAATATAATATAATCATATTTTAATTAATTTTAAAAATGATTTTGATTTATTAATTTTGTTTTTTTTCATAATTTATTATTAATTAACTTAAGTTTATGATTACAATTAATTAATATTAATTAATTAATAATTGTAATTTAATTTACGATTATATTGTAATTATTTTTATTTATTTATTTTTAGTTTAGACAACAAAATTTCCAGAATTTTGGCAGTTTTAATTCTCCAAATTTAGAAGCTCATAGATTGAGTTTTACTTGGCCAAATGAGGCCTATGATGACTCGTTGGATACATAAATCATGGAGATTATTTCTGAAGTGGTTGCAAAACTAGATTTGATCATTTGATGGGTCTAACATTCAACAGAAGGTCAATCTCCAATTTTTTAAACGAAATCAAATTTCTGAGTTTTATTTTATGCATTCTCATTTTCCCACAACTTCTACTGAGTGCAAATCTATTCATCTATGTTCTCCCTGACCAATTAGATCCTCACAAACATCAATATAAAACTCATATTTTATTTTCATTTAAGTATTGAATTAAGTTTGATTGAAGATATTTTATTCCAGATTTGGTATTTTGATTTGATTTTGTATTTTAATTTAATTTTGATTTGTTTTTTGCAGGAAAATAGTTAAAGAGATGAGAAGAAGAAAATATCAATCAATGAGAATGCTCCAAAAAGAGAAGAATAAGATTTTGGCCTAATAAAAATTGATGGAGAAGATCTATTATTCAACAACTTTCTTATTGAGAATTCTTTTTGTAAAAATTATAAATAACAGATTGTAGAATGTATTAGGGGTTTCTTTGCTCTGCAATTCCGGAATTCCTAAAAGCACTATTATAATGAGGATTTAGCGTTATAGATGAGAAGGATTCCGAGAGAAGAAGGCTCTATATTGCAGCGTTTTCATCTTTTTGTGGAGAAACTCTTTTTTATTATGTACTACAACTGTAAGGAGAAGGTCATTTCTGCAAGTAGAGATAGATTGCCGACGCATAGGATTGTACACTACTGTCGTACTACGAGGATTTGTAATTTGATTTCATTTACTAATAAAGGTTTATTTCAGTTAATAATGTTTAGCACTATTGTTTACAAAATTTAATTGAAATGAATTCTTATTTGAGTCTTTCAATTTATATTTTAAATGTATGAGTTAATAATAAGATTCATGCACTATTGTTGAATCATGAGAATTAATTCGTTTAAAAGCCTGCTTAGAATATTCTAAAGGCTTAATTTTCGATATAATATGAGAATTGAAGTTTGTATAGGAACAAATAGTTATAATCTTAGATCGGAAAGATATCTTACAATTTAGGATAATAGTTGTTTACTTGGATGTCTTATTTGAACTAATTCAGTGATTCATCATGAATCTTTGTAGTTCTTATGCATATGATAAATAAGGAATTTGATATATTTTCAATAGGATCTTATGTAATTATTTACTAAGTGTTTAATTGTTAGTATTTATGTTAATGAGGAATCAAATCTTGTGAGCTATCTCCTCGATCTAATTCCTCCATTTTAATTCCAATTCCTTAAAGCTTCTTTTCCCTGTTAAGTTAATGGGCTCTCGATTGAGAGAATGATTTCACTTTCCTTCAATTGAGATAGGTTAAATTAATTGCATCTTAGATTAGATCTTGCATGTGTTATCATAGCTTTGGCATTCTAGAAGTCTTCTTTTTAAGAGGCAAAACTTTAGCGTGGTTTGGCTTTGCCTTTAAAACAACTTAAGGGTCATTCTTTTTCCTGATCAACAAGAAGAAATGATCTGATGTCCCTGCCTATTGGTAATTAAAGACACATATTAAATTAGTAGCAATAGGGAAAATGTACATGGACCTAGTTTAACTAGTCCGAACCACCATTTCAATGGAAAATGAGCTGTTTTAAGGTTTGGATCGGGCGGTCTCCCTTATAGTCTTGTAGGCAGAGAATTTCGACCCTTCAACATTTTTGGAGTCTTTTTATTATAACATTTTATTTTTATTACAATGGCTTCTCTTAAACTTCCAAATTGGAGTTGTATCCACGGACGCAAATCTGCGAATACTACTCTAAGAGGAATTCTTCTGCTTTTGATCATGCTTTTCAATTTATTCAAAACTTTTTAAATTTTGATTTTCAAGGAAATGATGAAGGTATTTTATGCAGGATTTTTACTCTTACATTCACGACACAAGCTAGAAGCTGGTGTCAATCGCTTCGAGTTGGTTCAATTCACGTATGAGATCAATTTATTACAATGTTCCTTTGTAAATTTGACGACTATGACTACGAAGAAGTATGTGACGAAATTGAAGATCTACAAAGGTTTGAAAATGAGTCTTTGATTGATTTTATCATCAAATTTCATTTAAATTGTTTGAGATTTAAAATTGAAGAAAAACTTTGGAAAATGAATTATTAGATTGGTTTGAATCTATTTACTCTCTTCTTTCCATTTACAATCCATGTGGAATTATTACAAGTTTTTTATCAATCCTCTTCAAATTCTATTAACATAATTGAGAATTCCAACATAGAGGTGCATACCAATCATGATAAAGTGGCCTCAACCATGTATGATAAATTCTTAAATTTAATACACAATTCTTACGATATTAATGATAATCATGTTAATGAACCGATATCACAAATCTTGGAAAATTTCGCTAATGAACCACAAGAAGATACGAGCAATAATCTTGGAGAAATTGCTACCTTGAAATTCAAAAATCACTGTGCATTAAATTCAGAAAATCAGATTGTAAATCAGCAAGTACAAGCAGAAATTGTAACTACCAATAATACACGACATGCTATACAAATTTATGAATTTGATCATATTGATTAGATTTCAAATTCAGGACAACCAAATAACAATCTTCAAGAAAGCACAAGTACACATATGAATGATCTGGAATCTGAAATTTACAGTGAACATAATTTACAAGAATCTACAAATAGAGACATTTTCAAATTCATTGTTTATGATTCTCATTTTTACCTCTATCTCAATATTTTTGTTAATAACAATTTATCCTCTCTTCACTTTAATGTTATTTCAAAAAATAGAGAGGCTGATATAAATGAATTACGATTTAGTTTTTATCAAGATAAAAAATCATTCATTAATCATTATTATGGCATTAATGAACTTGTCTTCCATATTTCTTCTTGTTTTGATACATCAGACAAGATTGAAGGGAATTCTAATGAATGTCGCGATGTCATTTATGATAATTACTCTGACATGGAGGATGTCGATTTGTCTTTTTCTCAAATGAATCCTCATGATCAAATTCAAATCACATATGAAAATGAAGAAAACTCCATATCATAAATTTTTTCAACCAGTTCTCATTTTCAAACAATAAATCATACTCATGATTTCAACATTCAAGAATCAATCCCAGTTTATGATTCTTATGATGATCAAGTTCTCATATGTATTCATAGTTATGATCTTCTCTCTAACTCACAAGTTGGTGTTGGAAATCATTCAAATTCCATTATTCTGGCAAATCCTTGTGAAGAAGAAATTGCTTTAAGTTAGTCCTAATTGTGCTGTAACAATAATTGTAACACTAGTGTAAACTACGATTTTATTTTGTTATTGTTTCTTCACTTATTTTGTTTAACTTCAGATTTGTTTTTTGTTTCCAATTTTCGATTTTTAGATACCTTATGCTGGCATATTGAGCAGTTCTGTTAATTTTATGATAACAATGGTATGCTCTATGCTTAGAGAAATTTTACTTCAATTTTCTTTATTAGCCCAATATCATATATAGTATAGAAATCACATCAACATGATAGTAAAATGAAAATAGAACATAAACAATAACAGTAGAAGACAAGCCAACACAAGAGGACACAAGATATGGCACCATCTAGGGACAAACCCCAATGTGGAGAAACCCTTGATCAATTCTTCTTATAATTCTTCAAAAGTTCAGTAGAGAGAGAGAGTTCAATTTACAATATTCACTTGCCCAAACTGATCAGTTAAAACGGCAGAAACAAAAAGCCCTAACTAGAAAGTCAATGCTGGTCAATAGGGCTGAAATTGACCTCCAAAATAGCTCTGTCAACCTTAGTCAACTCAGCCTCCAACAAAAAAATAATGCAGCCCAAAAAAGTCTGAAAATAACTTGTCAAATCTGGTCAATAAAAGTCAACCCAACAACCTAAATTAAGGCAGTCAATGTTGGTCAACACAGGGGTCAAACTGTGTCGGTTTTTGTGCCAAGAACAATGGCCTACCCAAACAAAAGTCTCCCTCACAAAACTGAAGTCAAACAAGGTCAACGGTGGTCATAGTCATCCTCCTGAAATTTCAGCCAAATCTGGTAACGCAACAGCTAGAAAAGACAATCTTCCTTTTGCACGTGTGGAGAGAGAGAGGCCTAGAAATCTATACACAATGAAGATGAGAGAGAGAAATATGAATGATATGAGATGCCAAAATGAGGAGGAGGAAACTTTAGTTTATATGCAACGTTGAAGGCTGAAGGAGGCTAATTTGATGGATGACCAACCTTGACAGTTTGTCCATAATCAAAATAAATTCATAACTTCATTTGTACATGTTAGAATGGGATGATATTTAGATCAATCTTACACCTCTCGGAAAGAGGAATCCAAGAAAAATATCAACTGCCTCATAAGAGCTGTCCAAAGTGGTGCTGGCCCTATTTTCCAAATTTAACACTCCCTCTTCACCTACCAAATTGTCTGACAATATGTACCATCCCTATCACCGCACTACTCTTCTCAGCTCTGCTGAACCATGAAGAAAGAAGACATGATTGAGAATGTATCATACCATTCTCCACTAACCTGAAGTCAGTTTCCAACAATAGAGAGTGTGTCATACCACTCTTAACTGAACCGTAATCGGTTTCCATTGACCCCAGATTAATATCAACATCCTAGCATAGGGAGTATGGTAGTACACGATACATCCGTCGGTAGTACTATGGTCCCTATCCTCATTTCCTTATTCATTGGCTAGATGAGAGGTACTTCCCATGAGTCCTGGACAACATGGGTAGGATGTGCCAGTAGGAGAAGGTGAACCATTCATATTGCTCATATGCCATAGGGGAGGGTGAACCACTCAACCTATGCATATGCAACCATGGGGTATCACAGGGGAAGGTGAACCATTCACCCTGTACACAATGCACCAATACGGGAGGGTGAGTCACCCTATTGTCGCTTATCGCTCCAAGAAGTACCCCAAGCCTCCCGAAGCTCTCAGAGGTCACTATCCATCTCATATAGGACCCTCATAAGAGGGTTTCTCCATGAATCCAAGTCGTCAACGAAAGGTTAATAATTTGACCATTCCAAGGGCTTTGTAACAATATTGACGACCTTCTCATCGGTCCCAATATGATGGAGCCTTATTGCTCCCAGCTGTACCATATCCCGGATAAAGTGGTACTTGATATCAATATGATTGGAGCGATCATGAAACATGGGAATCTGAGAAAGACAAATCCCACTCTGGTTTTCAGAGAAGATCACAGTGGTATCCAACACATGTCCAAACAACTCACTAAAGAGCTTCCTCAACGAGACAACTTCACAGGAGGCCAAAATAGCAACAATGTATTTAGCCTGACCGATGCTTAAAGAAACTAACTTATGCTTCCTGCTCTTCCATGATATTGAAGCAGAACCTAGAGAGAAGAAAAATCTTGATGTGCTTTTTCGATCCACCACACTGCCTGCCCAGTTTTCGTCAGAGTAACCATGGAGCCTCACATTATCGACAATGTATCTCAGTCCATAAGTGATTGTGCCACAGAGATATCTTGAGAGGTTCTTGGCATAATTCCAATGTATATGATGAGGCTCGACCATAAATTGACTCAATGTGTTCACTGCAAACACATATGTCCGGACAAGAGTTCACCAAGAACATCAGGGCCCCTTTGAGTTGACGATACTTAGAAGGATTTCCCAAATCAAGCCCGACAACACTTCCATATAACTTCTTGAAGTTAAGTTCCATCGGAGTACTCACAGACTTGCATTCCACCATCCCAAATCTTTCAAGTAGTTTCAAAACATATTTTCCTTGAGAAAGGAAAATCTCGCCTAGCTTTTGCTAGGCCTCCAACCCTAGGAAGTAATGCATCAGTCCTAGGTCCTTCATATCAAATTTAGAATTCAACTCTCTCTTACATTGATTAATAAGAGGGTCTGCACTTGTAAGAAAGAGATCGTCCACATAGAGTACCAAGATGAGAGGTCTATCATTCTCAACCTTAAAGTAAAGGTTCAGATCAACTTCACTTCTTGTAAATCCCAACTTCATCAGATAGCTATCGACCCTCTCATACAAAGCCCGAGGTGGTTGCTTCAACCCATATAGGGCTTTCTTCAACATGCATACATGTTTTTGACAATCTTGAAATTCAAACCCCTTAGGTTGTTACACATAGAGTTCCTCCTTAAGTGAACCATGAAAGAAGGTAGTCTTGACATCCATCTGGTGTAGATTCCATCCTTGCGAGGCAACAAGGGCTATAATCGAATAGATGGTGGTGTAGTGAGAAACGGGTGCAAATATCTCATCATAATCTACACCTTCCTTTTGATAGAAGCCTTAAGTAACAAATTTGGCCTTGAACTTCTCAGTGCTTCCATCAACACCATGCTTGATCTTGTACAACCATTTAGAGGCAACAAAAAATTTGTCCTGGGGTCTAGGGACAACATCCCAAACATCAGTATTCATAATTGACTCATACTTTTCGTTGATAACATCCTTCCATACTTGTTGCTTCACAACTTCTTCGAATGAGCAAGGTTCACACTGAATAATGGTGCTCATAGTAGTTAAGTACCCTTGGTATCTATTAGGCTTCTTGATTTCATGAAATGTCCCCCTTGGTGCAACATGTCTCTCGGCATCTTCGAGAGTTTCCCTTATCCATGAGGGCCTGTTTTTTGAGGAGGAGGGCTCATGATGAGGAGGATCAATGGGATCCATCAGTTCTTCAATATTGAGCATTGACTCATCCTGAGAATCTCCCTGATTCCGTGCATCTACTTCTTTTTACTTGCTTGGAATAGGATGGTTGCTAATCTTCCTTAGGGAAACATCCTCATCGAAGGTGACATCATGACTAAACTCTACTTCTCTTTGATCAGGCACATAGATTCTATATGCCTTAGAAGTTTCACAGTAGCCCACAAAAGTTCCTTTCTTCCAAGATGCCTCCAATATTCTTCTCTTTTCTTTTCTTTCGACACATGAAAGTATATGGGACTACCAAAAATTGTAAAATGAGAAACATCAGGTTTCTTACTAGTGAAAACTTCTTCGGGAGTTTTGGAGTCCAATGCTTGATGAGGGCATCAATTTTGAACATACACAACAGTGTTGGAGTCTTCTCCCCATAGGAACTTTGGAAGTCCTTGATCATGAAGCATGGCACGTGTGGCTTCTATAATGGAATGATTCTTCCTTCTAACAACACCATTTTTCTTAGGAGTATATACAATAATAGTCTCCCTCTTAATGCCAAATCTCCTGTAATAGTCATTGAATTCATTTGACTCATACTCGGTTCCATTATCAGTGCTCAATATTTTGATCTTCTTCCCTGTTTTATTTTCCACCAAGGCTTTGAAGACACAGAACCATGAGGATATGTCGTCCTTCTTCTTTAAGAAATATATCCAAGTTTTGCGCGAGAAGTCATGTTAAAACATGAAACTAGGCCCAAAATCCATGTGGGTCATCATATTTATGGAAACTGATATTTTTCTTGGATCCCTTTCATCGAGAGGTGTAGGATTGATCTAAAGATCATCTGATTCCGATAAGTATTCCTGGAGTTATGAATTTATTTATGTTATAAGACAATTTGTCAAGGTCGTCCAACAACCAAATAAACCCCACATGTGCTCAACGTTTTAGTATAAAAGGAGATGACTTGAGAGTCATTTCTCACACACACTTCAATCTTGATTTCTCTCCACTTTTCTTGGGTTTTAGTGGAAGATAAATCTAGGAGTGGAAGTCCTAGACGTTGGAGGATTAAGGCTGCCCTAGTTGCAGTCAAGAAGAAGAATGCTGCCCTAATCTAGAGGATGCAGTCAAGTGAGAAGCCCTAACACTACAAGGAGGATAACCTAGTATCTACGTAGTCTGGAAGAAGAATCCTAAGCACTAACGCTATCAATATCAAGCCCCAGCCTATACACTAGCCTCTATGCAGTCAAGAAGGAGGTTGCCCTAGACAATGTAAAGAGCTGTGTGGATGGAAGAGCTTAGCCGCAGTATGAAGGGTCAAAGGGACATCGTAGAGGCTGCCCTAGACAACGTGAAGGGCTGTGGTGATAGCATGGTGTGAAAGGGTAGTTCTGAGGTTAAGGTTAGGGTTGTTTCAAGGTACGGTTTAAAGATGGAAAGGCAAGAAGCCAGGCTGAGGAGAATGGGAACCATACACTGTTGTTTTGGGCATCATTCCATGGAGGCAGTGACTACAAGGGAAGAAGCTTGCCAAGGTGGGCTATAGTCCTTAAGGGGCTTTTTGGTCGGGTGTGTAAGGGCTTCCAAATGCCCTAACCAGTCACCACATAAGCAACAGTGAAGGCAACATTGGAACAACAATGTTGTGGACAACTAGGCAATAGAGCTTGGTGGAACCAAGATGCACGGATAACAAGGCTACATAGTGCTACAAAGATGCATGGACATCAAGGCTACATAGTGCTGCAAAGTAACATGGGACAACAACAAGGTATAGCAAGCTGTAAGGGAACAACAACAAGCATGGACATCACAATGATGGGACAACAATGATATAGTGCAACATGTTTAATGGGACAACTTTAAGATGTTGGGACAACACTATGATGAGACAGAACAAAGTTGGGACAACAAGAATGGACAACACAATGATGGGACAATAATGATATAGTGCAACAATGTTTAATGGGACAATTGTGAGATGTTGGGACAACAATATGATGGGACAAAACAATGTTGGGACAACAAACATGGACACCATCAAGCACAGACAACAGTGGCAAGCATGGTGCTGCAAGCACATGAGACATGCTGTATGACAACATGATTCAACAATGGCACATGGGAAAACAGTGCAACATAAGGTGCAACAGTCATGAGATCCAGAATTGTGATGATGGGTGCAACATGGTGTAGGACGGTGAGGTGTAGCATGATGACGAGATGCAACATGATGATAGGTGAAGGGGTCACCTTGGAGAATTAACTAAAACAACATGTATTCAACTAATCTCATGTATCATCTTCTTAGAGATGATCTATTCGCTTATTTAGATAAGTCAAAGTGTTGACTTCTATTGTAAATGTACTATCTATCTCTCTCTCTCTCTGCTGAACTATTGAATAACATATAAGAAGAATTGGTCAAGGGTTTCCCCACATTGGGGTTTGTCCCTTGCTAGCACCACATCTTGTGTACTCTTGTCTTGGCTTGTCTTTTGTGTTTTATGTTTATGTTCTATCTGCAATTTACTTTAATGCTGATGTGATTGCTAATATAGAAAAGATATTGAGCTAACTGTGAAAATTGAAATAAATTGCTCTAAGCATAGAACATACCTAAACTTAACATGGTTTTAGAACTGAGGTGAAGACAAAGCCGAAGCAAGAGTGAAAGAGAAATCAATGAAGTTAGTTGGGAAAGGAAAAACAGATTAATGGATTCCTCATCCCTCTTCAAATTCACCAAGGGTGAAGTTGAAGCAGAGTATATTATCAGAATGGTGCAGTGGAAGCTTCTGATGGCCTACCTACAGATCACTTCAATGGGAAGTCCGAATCTCAGGGTGAAAGGAAAGGTAGATGCCTTGCTTACAATAAGTTCGGCCATTATGCGAAGGAGTGTCCAAAGTTTGGATCTCAGGGTGAAAGGAAAGGTAGATGCCTTGCTTACAATAAGTTTGGCCATTATGTGAAGGAGTGTCCAAATGGCAGTGACACATCCCTTGATGAAGATAACAATCATTCCAGGGACATCTTCAATGATCAAAGGAATGACAGGTGATGCAGGTCATTAAGGAAACGACCGACTCTTCAAGGAAATTAAGGAACCCTAGGTATCAAGAATCAAATGTTGTTTATGATAAGATAAAGAAGCGTTATCTTGTATTGGCCCTCTCCTTCAGATTCTTTAGGAATCTGGCTTATTGATTGAAGTGCTTCCAAGGCACTTCATCAGATAGAAGGGTGCTTTCTCTAATTTAGCAGAGATGGAAACAATCGTGGGATGATACTTGGAGCCGATGCCACCTATCTCGGAAAGGGTGTAGGGAATGTTACCCCTGAATTGAATAAGGGTAACTCGATTCATTTACAAGAATCTCTTTTGTGTACTTGATCGCTAGAAGAACTTGGTGTCCATTTCGGCAATGGAAGTCAAAGGTTTCAGGGTAGCATTCATCGATGGAAAGGCATGTATTTGAAAATGGAATTTTAAAAGATGATTTTGAGTTTAGGGCTGTATCAAGTTGCAGGAAGTCCATTGGGGACCATGTCAATTGTCACATCTCATCTATAGCACCGAAGGTCTACTTATGGGGCCCTATTTGATATGAGTCAGATGGTGACAGGGATGCCTGAATTCAAAGAGAGCATGAAAGTACATGTTTGAGATGTATTGAAGGAAAATCTAACAAGGGGACCATTACCCTCATGTAGCAGGTCCACAGGTTTGGAACAACTTGAGGGGTTTGAGATTCATGATCAGGAATCTCATGTGTGCAGGTGGAAGAAAGCCCTCTAAGGCTTGAAGCAAATCACCCCAGGCTAAGTATGAGAGGATTGATAGCTATCTGATGAAGCTGAGATTCACTAGGAGTGAAGCCGATTCAAACCATTTCTCAAAGGTTGTGGATGATAGACCTCTCATACCGGCACCTTCTGAGGACGACCTATTTATGACAGGTGCAAACTCTCTCATTTGCAGAAGTAAGAGGGAGTTGGATTCCATATTTGAAATGGTGAACAACAAGACTGCGACTAACTCGATGGAGCTTAACTTTCAAAAGTTATGTGTTTGTAATGCCAGATCAGATTTGGGAAATGGATTTGAGTTTCATAAACTCATTCACATTGATGTTCTTGGTGAACTTCCGTCTGGACATATGTTTTGCAGTTAGCATGATGAGATCATATATGGTTGAGCCTCACTGGATTGGTGCCGAGAATATTCTGAGATGTCTTCGGGGAATAATCTCTCATGGATTGAGATACACTGTCAGAAATATGAAGCTACATGCTTGTTCAAAAGCTGACTAAGTAGACAGTGTGGAGGATCTCAAGAGAACTTATGAGTGCTGATTCTCTTTGGGTTCTGCTCAATATCCTGGATGGGCAGGAAGTAGATGATGATTGCTTTGAGCATCGCTGAGACTGAATACATAGCTACGAGTATGACCTTGGGTGAAGTTGCCTGGTTACAAGAGTTCTTCAGTGAGATGTTTGTACACATGATAGATGCCACCGTGATCTTCTGTGTCAACTAGGGGGGATTCGATTGTTGAGGAATATCGTATTCTATAATTGCTCCAACATATAGACATCAAATACTACTTTATCTAGGATATGCTATGTCGATGAGCGAGGAGGCTCCATCACATTGAGACTCATGTACAAGTCACAGACATTCTATCTAAGTCCCAGGGAAAGGTCAAATTTGTGACTTTCTCGAACGACTTGGAGTCATTAAGAGACCTTCTTATAAGGGTCCTGCATGTTGCATGCATTGAGCTCTGGGAGCTCTGGGGGGCTTGGGGTACTTACTAGAGCAACACGTGATTCACAATCCCCTAATGGTGCACTGTGTACAGGGTGAATGGCTCAACCTTCCCCTGTGATACCCCGAGGCGACTTAGGGACATGATGAATGGTTCTCCTATCGAGGCATCCTACCCATGCAGTCTGGGACTCGTGGGAAGTACCCTTCATCTGGGCAATGAGCAGGGAAATGGGGTTAGGTACCATAGTAGTACTATCGATGGACTCATAGTTGTATCTACCATACTCCCTAGGCTAGGATGACCTCCATTGATCTGGGATCAGTATGAGTGGTTTGAGACACTCTCTTGTGATATTGATATGGGATCAATAAAAATGACTTCGGGTCAGTAGAGAATGGTATGAGACATTCTCAATAAATTCTTCTTCTACATGGTTCAACAGAGTAGAGCACTGATGGAAGAGATAGTACAATTAGACATATGGATCAGCGGATGGAGTTCTCCCTAGTTGAGAGGGAGTGTTAAGACTGGAAACTAGGGCCAAACTCCATGTGGGTCATCATATTTATGGCAGCTGATATTTTTCTTGGATCCCTCTCATCGAGAGGTGTAGGATTGATATAAATATCATTCGATTCCGATAAGTATTCAGGGAGTTATGAATTTATTTGTGTTATAAGACAATTCGTCAAGGTCGGCCAACAACCAAATAAACCCCACATGTGATCAACGTTTTAGTATAAAAGGAGATGACTTGAGAGTCATTTCTCACACACGCTTTAATCTTGATTTCTCTCCACTTGTATTGGGTTTTAGTGGAAGAGAAATCTAGGAGTAGAAGCCCTAGATGTTGGAGGATTAAGGCTGCCCTAGCCGCAATAAAGAAGAAGAACACTGCCCTAATATAGAGGACACCGTCAAGTGAGAAGCCCTAACGCTACAAGGAGGAAAACCATAGTATCTACACAGTCTAGAAGAAGAACCCTAAGCGCTATCAAGATCAAGCCCTAGCCTATACGCTGGCCTCTACACAGTCAAGAAGGAGGCTACCCTAGACAATGTAAAGAGCTATATGGACAGTGGAGCTTAGATGCAGTATGAAGGGTCAAAGGGACTACGTAGAGGCTACCCTAGACAACGTGAAGGGCTGTGGTGACAACGTGGTGTGAAAGGGAAGTTTTGAGGGTAAGGTTAGGGTTGTTTCTAGGTACGGTTTAGAGCTGGAAAGGCAAGCAGCCAGGTCGAGGAGAGTGGGAACCATACACTGTTGTTTTGGGCATCATTCCATGGAGGAAACGACTACAAGGGAAGAAGATTGCCAAGGTGGATCTTAGTCCCTAAGGGGCTGTTTGGCTGGGTGTAAGGGCTGGCAGATGCCCTAACCAGTCAGCACATAAACAACAGTGAAGGCAACATTGGAACATCAGTGTTGTGGACATCTAGGTAATAGAGCTTGATGGAACCAAGATGCATGGATATCAAGTCTACATAGTGTTGCAAATATGCATGGACATTGTAGAGCCTCTATTCTACACCTACTTATCTACCATTTTCCTTATCTTTCCTTATCTTTTGCCTCATTTTCACCATAAAACCACCCAGATCATTACATTAGGTGTTATTAAGCATGATTAAGTAAGTTTTGCTAATGGATGACT
>APFE030664885.1:43471-100841 GCA_000404065.3 Pinus taeda
ATGGATAGAGACTAATGCCATTGGATTGTGGTCATTTACTTTCAAGTCATTTTGATTTATTCATTCTTTTCAAGTTCCTTTCTCTTACAAATTCAGCAAGCAATTAGAAATCACCATCACACACACTTTCACTCATGTAGAAATCACTTTCACACACTTGCACTCATTTGTCTATAATCATCATTCCATTTTAGGAAGATAAGTTAATCATAAACAAACCCCCCTAAACAACAAAAGCTCTAAGAAAAGTTACTTAAGTACATATAGTACACCCTCACTTCATCAGCTTACGAGCCCCGGGTTGACAATTAATATTAGCAATTTAGATAATAATAAATTGACTAAACAGACATCAAGGCTACATAATGTTGCAAAGTCACATGGGACAACAACAAGTTATAACAAGCTATAAGGGGGCAGCAACAAGGTATAGCATGACTGGTAGGGCCAGCGGCAAGCATGGACAACACAATGATGGGACAGCAATGATATATTGCAGTGTGTTTAATGGGAAAGCTGTAAGATGTTGGGACAACATTATGATGAGACAGAACAATGTTGGGACCACAAGCATGGACAACACAATGATGGGACATCAATGATATAGTGCAACAATGTTTAATGGGACAACTGTAAGATGTTGGGACAACATTATGATGAGACAGAACAATGTTGGGACAACATGCATGGACAACAACAAGAACAAATATCAATGGAAAGCATGGTGCTGCAAGCACATGAGATAGGCTGTATGACAACATGATTCAACAATGGCACATGGGACAACAATGCATCATAAGGTGCAATAGTCATGAGGTCCAACATTGTGATGATGGGTGCAACATGGTGCAACACAGTGAGGTGCAACATGATGACAAGATGCAAAATGATGATAGGTGAAGGAGTCACCATGGAGAATTAGTTGAAGCAACATGTCTTCAACTGATCTCATGTATCATCTTCTTAGAGATGATTTATGCTCTTTTTTAGATAAGTCAAAGTGTTGACTTCTATTGTAAATGTACTATCTCTCTCTCTGCTGAACTATTGAAGAACATATAAGAAGAATTGATCAAGGGTTTCCCCACATTGGGGTTTGTCCCTAGTTAGTGCCACATCTTGTGTCCTCTTGTCTTGGATTTTCTTTTTCGATTTATGTTTATGTTCTATCTGCAGTTTACTTTAATGCCGATGTGCTTGCTAATCTGGAAAAGATATTGAGCTAATTGTGAAAATTGAAATAAATTGCTCTAAGCATAGAACATACCTAAACTTAACAAGTCATCCACAAAGATAACATAATATAAATACCCTCCTAATGATGTCATAGACAACATACCAGATAGTTTAGAATGACCCAATTGCAAAATGTCTGTGGGATTGCTATGACTTGAGGGGAATGGTCCCCTTGTATGTTTTCCCTTGGCATATCCCTGAAATACAACTTCATGCTCTATTTTGAATTTGGGCATACCTGTAACCATCTTCCTTGCATCGGGTAGAGGCTTATAGTGAAGATGAGCAAACATCTGGTGCCATAGTTCAGATTGAAGAGATGTGTCACAATACATGGCTCCGAGTGGACTTCTTCCAACTTGATATAAACTATCAACCCTGAATCCAAGAGTAAATTCTTCTTTGAAATTTGTTTTCCACACACGTATCATTCCATCGATGAATGCCACCTTGAATCCTTTGTCTTCCATCATCGAGATAGACACTAGATTTTTCTTTAGATCAAGTACAAGGATAAGTTCCAAATTTGTATCCTTATCTATCATATTTGAAAGAGCTTCCTTGTACCCGGTGAAGTGCCTTGAGGATCCACTATCAATCAATGATCATGTGCTAAAAAAATAGCTCAAATTTCAAAGTTGTCAGATTGGTGTGGAACCTGGACGACTGCGTAGTGCTCGTCATACTGAATCTGGTGAAACTCATTTCATGCGAAACAGACTCTGTATGACTCATGAAATGAGTTTTGTTGACTTTCCCAAACATGCAAATTTTCAAAAAAAAGGATAGCCCAGTTAGCAGTCTACATTGCTGATGTGGCGCTAACTAGGCAGGTGATGTGGACGTTGACTTCGTTAAAGGGTTCCTCGGCTAATGAAATTGTGCCAAGTGGCACATTTTGATTGGTCATATTTTAGTGGTTTTTAATGGTTAGAATGATGGCTGACCACGGGCTCACACGTGGCCTAGTTGGAGGCTGCCACGTGGTAGCCCGGGAGGCCACCAAAATTTTGTTATAGGCCAGGTAGAGGTAGTAGGGGTCGAACCCGCATCCTCCCAACACATAACAAAACCAACTACCATTGCACCATGTAGATGTTTCTTAACCATTATGTTTGCGTGAAATATTTAAAGTTTGTTGCCACGAAATTTGGAGGTCGGGCCAACCGCGTGGGGCCATCCCGCGGACTTAACCGCCATGCGAACACCCCTACCTCTAACCACCAATGTTTATGCAACCTCTAGAGGAAAGGGGCCAGTGTCAAGGGCTAGCCCCATGGAGCATGGCCCTAATATGACCTTTCTCTGAATTTTAGGCCTCGACAGCCAAATTATCTGCCCGACAAATCCG
The DNA here is from genome assembly GCA_000404065.3 of Pinus taeda. Lineage (NCBI taxonomy): Eukaryota > Viridiplantae > Streptophyta > Pinopsida > Pinales > Pinaceae > Pinus > Pinus taeda. The sequence continues at coordinate 46,059 of APFE030664885.1, forward strand.
CCGGGATCTCAACAGATTTGGTGGCTAGTTAGTGGGAATTCGAGCGAAAATGAGGGTTCAGCACCGGATTTTGGGCAATTTGTGGAGTGAATAGTGGAGAAACTAGTAGAGGTCATAACTTCTCCTGTTTTCAACCAAATTGGGAGAAAAAAGAGGCTAAATGGCCATTTTTGGGCATTCTGGACTCATTGGAGCAGGTTGCAGAAGCATTTGAGCATTGTAAACACATCTTTTTACACATTTTGAGTATAATAGAGAAGCCCAAGCTATTGGAACCTTGAACAAGGAGACGTAGCCCAGGAGGGGTGAACTCCTTCATCATGTTCCTATTGTGGTGTGTTGTTGGTGATGTTCTGTACATTTATATGCTTCTATTCAGTTTTTTATTTATGTTAAATTGCCTATAAAATTAACATAAAAACTCATTTTCACTTGCAAATAAAATCTTGAATCCTTAAGCACACAAATAACATTGTTTATAATATGAGGAGGATCTTAGCACAACAAAAATAATATTCCTAATCAGATCATTTTGGTATCAAAGCACTAGGTTTGCTTTGCGCAAGAAGGATTTAACTGTTTGCAAGTTTATGTCATGCTTACAAGGTTAAAACTCAAAAGAGGAGAAGGGAAGTTGGTTGAAATCCCTAAAGTTTGGTCGAAGGGAAGGAGGGAAAGGTTTCCACAATCACCAACACCAGTTCTTCCTCAAGTTGTAGTTGAGACTCCATTGAGCATGACTCATGCAGGAGAACCTACAAATATGATAGAGGATGAGAAGGTCTTCAAGAAGGATTTCTTTGATATGATAGGGATGGTGAAGGTCCTCTATGAAGAGAGGAATACCAGGCCGCAGGTTGAAAGCCCCAAACCTCCCAAAGGAGAAGGTTCTTCAGGAGGAGGTAATGGAAATGGAAGTAAACCTCCACCTTCTCCACCATATTCTTCATCTTCTTCTTCACGGACATCTTCACCCTCTTCCACTAACACAACCCTTACTCATACTCATCAACATACCTCAAAAGGAACTGGTAAATCACCCTTATTAAAACTTGATGTTAAATTTGAACTACCCATGTATAATGGTGAAGTGAATGTAGAGAAGCTTGATGATTGGATTCGTCAGTTGGAGGTCTATTGCAAAATTCAAAACCTTTAAGAGGATGACATAAAGATTCAGTTAGCTTCCTTGAGAATGGAGGGTGAAACACCAGTATGGTGGGAATCAAAGACACAAGAGGAGATAAAAAAACATGATAAGATATCGATTTCTTGGTCTGATTTCTTTGCTGAAATTAAAAGACAATTCTACCCTCTAGCTTATATGCAGAAAGCGTTCATGAATTGGTAGAATTTTAGACAAATTAAAGGTCAAATGTGCAAGGTTACACCCAAGGATTCATAAAAAGGTCTCTAATGTTAGGTGTAGATTTGCAATCACAAGACATGTTGCTGAAGTACATAGGGGGTTTACATAGTTACCTTAGGCATACTATCTTAATGTTTAATCCCAATAATCTAGATGATGTGTGTGTGCAAGGCACTCATCTTGAGGCAAGAGGGAAAAAACATTCTAGAAGAAGGTAGTAAAAATCCATTTAAGGGTAAAGGAAAAGAAAAGGGTTTCAAAGGGAAGGGGAAGAAAAATGCATCTATTAAGAAGGAAGGAGAGAAATTAACATGCAAACATTGTTCCAAAGAGGGTCACGATGAAGTTCATTGTTGGAAGCTTCATTCCGAAATGAAACCAAAGAAATTCAACAACAAGGGAAAATAAAAGAAAACTGCAACCACTCAACAGGATTTGGGATTTGATTCGGGTGATGAAACTAAATTTTCAGCCATGGGTATAAAAGGAAAAGAATCCATTGCTAGCACTAGTACTTCAAATTCACAAAATGAAACTCCAAATGAAAAGAAGAGGATATAACTTTTTAACATAAGGGTGATCTCAAAACATAGCAAAATTGATACACTTTTCGGCAGTGGCTCAAGCCAATCTTATCTCTAAAAACATTTTCAAAGGTTTAAACTTGGAAACCATTCCAAATCTAAACCATATCCACTTTGATGGGTGTGTGACAATGCACAATTTTAGGTTACTAGAAAGTGTAAACTAAAATTTGCCATTACTGCAAATTTCATAGATGAAATGGAGCTTGAAGTTGTGCCATTAGAAATATGTGGTATAGTTTTGGGCAACCCATATCTCTGTGATATAAAAGATATCTTCCATAGACATGAAAACAAATACCATTTGTTAAAATATGGAGTAGAATATATTGTGAGAGCTCATAGTAAGAAGCTAAATCTTTCACTTGTTAATGTGAGGCAAATGAGAAGACTAGTGAATTCAAGCAAGAATTTTGTGTTTCTAATGATCAAACCCAAGAATGATGTTGATAATGAAGCTTTTAAAGGGTGTAATTCAAGATTGAAATATGAATTGGTTGATGTACTTAACCAATATGATGAGATGATTTAGGAACCAAAAGGATTGCCTCCCAAGAGAGAAATCCAACATGAGATACAGTTGCAACAAGATTGTCCTCTTCCTAACATTGGCATGTACAAGATGTTAGTGATGGAAAGTGCAGAAATTAAAAAGAAAATTCAAGAGTTGTTGGATAAAGGGATCATTAGGCCATCTTCTTCGCCATGTGGTTCACCTATTGTTTTGGTGCCAAAGAAGGATGGAACATGGCACATGCGTGTGGAATTTCGTGCATTGAACAAGATTACGGTAAAAAACCGTTACCCAATACGTAGAATATATGATTAACTTGATCAATTGAAAGATGCAAAGTATTTTACTAAGTTGGACTTAAGGAGTGGCTACCATCAAATTAGAATAGCTGAAGGAGACATTTGGAAGACAACATTCAAAACAAAACAAGGTTTGTTTGAATGGCTAGTTATGCCTTTTCGTTTAAGTAATGCTCCCGCTACATTCATATGTGTGATGAATGATGTGTTAAGGCCATTTCTTGATGAGTTTGTTATAGTCCACTTAGATGAAATATTAATTTTAAGTAAATATCGTGATGAACATGTCATGCATGTGAGAAAAGTACTTGATGTCTTAAAGAATGAACAATTGTATTTAAAGATGTCAAAGTGTGAGTTTGGAAAAAATTATTTAGTTTACTTGGGTCATATTGTTGGAGGAGGTGAGTTGAAAATATATCCCTCCAAGGTTGATGTCATTTTGAACTGGCCAATGCCCAAGACAGTTACTGATTTAAGAATTTTTTTGGGAGCAACCCAATATTGGAGGAAATTCATTGCTAACTTTTCTTCTATAGAAGCTCCTTTGCATGCATTGACAAGTGTGAAAAAAGTTTTTTAGTGGGGAGGAAAACGACAAAAGGCCTTTGATGAATTAAAGGAAAATATCAGTTCAACTCTAGTACTTGCAATTCCATAAATGAGACAGTCATTTGAGATTCAGACTGATGCTAGTGACTATGCCATGGGTGCAGTCCTCATGCAACATGGTAAGCCTATATATTTTCATTCAGAAACTTTGAATGGTGCAATGATTAACTATCTTACATATGACAAGGAATTGTATGCATTGGTGCAAAGTGTGAAAAAGTGGAAACACTACTTGATGGGTAAGGAAACAATTATTCACACTAATCATCAAACATTGTAGTACTTACGATCTCAATCAAAGTTGCAGCAATCAAGGCACTTCTGATGGATGGGTTTTATTCAACAATTCCACTTGGCAATCAGGTATAAGAAATGTATCTGCAATAAAGTTTCCAATATGCTTTCTAGGCTTATTGTTAGTGAAAATACTTTACTCAAGCATAATTTTGTTTTGCATGAAATTTATATTAAGAAATATGCATTAGACAATGAATTTCAGGATGTTTATGCAAGCTTGAGTCAAGGTAACCAAGTAGAGGAATTGGCCCTTGTCATTTGCATGATAACTTGTTGTACCATCTTGGCAAGCTTTGTATTCACACAGAGAAAGAGTCAACATCATAAGAGAGACACATACTTCTCTTATTTATGGTCATTTCGGTGTAAGTAAGATGATGGCACATCTACAAAGGTATTGTTATTGTCCTCATATGCTTGAAAGTGTGTCACATTTTAATAAAGGATGTTCATTATGTGCAGTCAGTAAGCCTAGCAATAGGAAGTTATGATTGTACACACCACTTCCAATTCCTTTACAACCGTGGGACAATGTTTCTATGGATTTTTTAGGAGGTCTTCCAGTGTCAAAAAGAGGTCATGATTATTTGTATGTAGTTTTGGATAGGTTCAACAAAATGTGTATTTTGATGCCATGTAAAAAAATAAGTTACAGTTGAAAAAACTGCTCAATTATTCTTTCAAAATGTATGGGTGCATTTTGGATTTCCCACATCCATTATTAGTGATCGATATTCTAGCTTTATTGGGAATTTTTTGTCAAGCTTGTGGGGATTCATAGACACCAAATTATAGAAGTGTACAACATTTCATCCACAAACAGATTGTCAAACAGAGGTGGTGAAAATAACAATGATACATCTTCTTTGTGGGTATTGTAACAAGCATCCTAAGTTGTGGGATGAACATTTGCACTATATTCAACATACTTACAACAGGGCCAAGCACTCTTCAACTCAAACATCGCCATTTGAGGCATGCTTGGGATACTTGCCTAAGTCTCCTTTGGATTTCATTTTTGGGAAAGATGTTGCTATTGATGGTCATAACGACATAGACAAAGCAAGAAGGTTCATTGAACAAATCCAATTGGTACACCAAAGAGTTCAAGAACAACTTGAAAAGAGCCAATGAAAGTATAAATCAAGGCACGACAGGCATCGTGTAGATCACAAGTTCCAAGTCAGTGATGAATTTTGGCTTCACATTAGCAAAGAGAGGCTCCAAGAAGAAGGTAAAAAACTGAAACCAATTAGATATGGTCCATTCATAATTTTGGAAAAAATTGTTAACAATGCCTTTAGGTTGGATTTGCCTTCATATATGAAAATTTATGCTGTTGTTCATGTTGAGAACTTAAGGTTGTATGAGCCTCCGTTGATTGAAGATCAAGGAGAAAATGTCCAAATTCATTCCATAAAGTATTTTTCTCCTGAATACCTTGATGAAATACAACAAGACACCATTCTTGATGACATAACAATGTCTTCAAAATGAGGGAATGTGAATTACCTTCGAGTGGAGCTCAAGGGAAAAAATCCTTCAAAACCCAAATATATCGAGATTGGAAAGCTAAGGGAACTGTACCCTTACCTGTTGGACAAATGAAAGTGATATTTTGGGGTCCAAAAGGCTTCCAATGGGGAGGAATGATCAGGTGCTCAAAAAATAGCTCAAATTTCAAAGTTGTGAGATTGGTGTCAAACCTGGACGACTGCGTAGTGCTCATGAAACAGACTCTGTATGACTCCATAAACGAGTTATGTTCACTTTCCCAAACAACCGAATTTTCAAAAAAAAGGACAACCCGATCAACAATCCGTATTGATGATGTGGTGCTGATTGGGTAGGTGATGTGGACATTGACATGGTCAAAGGGCTCCTCGGATAATGAAATCGTGCCAAGTGGCACATTCTGACAAGTTGGATTTTAGTGGTTTTTATTGGTTGGAATGATGGCCAACCACTAGCTGGCACGTGGCCCAGTCGGAGGCCACCACGTGGTAGCCCGGGAGGCCACCAAAATTTTCTTATAGGCTGGGCGAAGGTAATAGGGGTTTGAACCCATGACCTCCCAACACACAAGAGAGCCAACTACCATTGCACCACGCGGATGTTTCTTGACCATTATTTTTGCATGAAATATTTAAAGTTTGTTGCCATGGAATTTGGAGGTTGGGCCAGCCGCATGGGTCCAACCCACAGACTTAACTGCCATGTGAACACCGCTACCGCTAGTCACCGCAGGAAAGGGGCCAGTGTCAGGGGCTAGCCCCTAGGCGCATGGTCCTCATATGACCTTTCTATGAATTTTAGGCCTCGACGACCAAATTATCTGCCCAGATTTTGATGGATTTGGTGGACAGCTAGCAGGAATTCAGGTGAAAATGAGGGTTCAGTGCTGGATTTTGGGCAATTTGTGGAGCGAATAGTGGAGAAACTAGGAGAGGTCATAACTTCTCCAGTTTTTAACCAAATTGGGAGAAAAAAGAGGCTATATGGCCATTTTTTGGCATTTTGAACTCATTGGAGTAGGTTGCATAATCATTTGAGCATTGTAAACACATATTTTTACACATTTTAAGCATAATAGAGAGGCCCAAGCCATTGGAAGCTGGACCAGGGAGACGTAGCCCAGGAGGGGTGAACTCCTTCATCATGTTCCTGTTGTGATGTGTTGTTTGTGATGTTTTGTACATTTACATGCTTCTATTTAGTTTCTTATTTATGTTAAATTGCTCATAAAATTAACATAAAAAATCATTTTCACTTGCAAATAAACTAATGAATCGTTAAGCACATGAATAACATTGTCTATAATATGAGGAAGATCTTAGCACAACAAAAATAATATTCCTAATCAGATCAATCAACCAATTTCCCAAATTATCTGGAGGAGATGTAGTAGAGAGGGCATATATAAGATAAAATTCCTTTTGCTTAGAATTTACAACATTAGACTTATTATACCTGGAGTTTCTTGTTATTTTGGAAGCTCGATCATTTCCAAGTTGAGTAGCAGAAGCATTCCTTTTCCCTTTGTTGTTGAACCCGCCATTCCTTTGATTGTTGTTGTTTCCCTTGGAATGATTGTGATCATCATCATGAGATGTGTCCCTTCTATTTGGACACTCCCTGGCATAGTGACCAAACTTGTTGCAAACAAAGCATATTCCCTTCCATTTTTGAATCCTTGAATTTTCTTCTTTGAACCTACATTGTTCTTCCTCTTGGCATGAACGAAGAATGCAATGGGATTATTCCTATTCGAATGCATCTCCAATTCCATCATCCTTGTTTCTTCCTAGGAACATCTAGTCAACGATTCTTCAAAGCCTGGAATTCTGTTGTTATTGAGAATAGTAGTGTTGAACACATGCCATTCTGGAGGAAGACATCCAAGGTCAATGAGAGTGAGTTCCCCGTCAACAATAGGTTCACCAAACAAAAGAAGCTCATTTTTTAACTCGGTAATCCTCATGAAGTAGCATTTAATATCCTCACCTTTTGCTTTCTTTATATCCTTCAGCTTGTTCTTGAGGAAAAGAATTTGATTTGCATTGCTAGATTTGAACATTCCAACCAACCTGTCATATATCTCCTTTGATGTATTAAAATAGGAGATGTAAGCAACTAAGTGCTTATGAATAGAATCCCTGACGATCTTCTTGGCTTTGACTTCACCCTTCTTGTACTTTGTCTTAGCAGCAACCGATGCATTTGAAGGAGGTTCCAAAATCTTTACCTGCATATAATCCATGAAATCTTTCTCTTCTAAAGTCAAATCAAGACATCTTCCCTGCACGATAATCAGACTTATCATTAAACTTATCATCAGACTTGAAGTAGGATGTGGAGGCCATTGAGACTTGTTCTTGATCAATGATTGCTCCTCTTAGTGATTTCTCTTCACTCTTGCTTGGGCCTTGTCTTCACCTCAGCTCTGATACTATGTTAATTTTAGGATAACAATGGTATGTTCTATGCTTAGAGCAATTTTACTTCAATTTTATTTATTAGCCCAATAACTTATCTAGTATAGAAATTACATCAACATGATAGTAAAATGTAGATAGCACATAAAGAATAATAGTAGAAGATAAGCCAACACAAGAGGACACAAGATATGGCACCAACCAGGGACAAGCCCCAATGTGGGGAAACCATTGATCAATTCTTCTTATAATTATTTAAAAGTTCAGCCGAGAAAGAGAGAGAGTACAATTTACAATATTCACTTGCCTAAACTGATTAGTCAAAATAGCATAAACAGAAAGCCCTAACCATAAAGTTAACACTGGTCAATAGGGCTGAAATTGACCTCCAAAACATCTCGGTCAACCTTGGTCAAATCAACCTCCAACAACAAGATAATGTAGCCCAAAACAATTTGAAAATACCCAGTCAAATTTAGTCAACAAAAGTAAATGCAACAACTTGAATTAGGAAAGTCAATGGTGGTCAATGCAGGGGTCAAACTACCTCGGTTTTTGTGCCCATAACAACGACCTGCCCAAACAAAAGTCTCCCTCACAAAACCAAAGTCAAATAGGGTCAAAGATGGTCAAAGTCAACCTCCTAAAATTTCGGTCAAATATGGTCAACACAACAGTTAGAAAAGATAGTATTCCTTTCGCATTTGTGGAGAGAGAGAGGCCCAAAAATCTGTACCCAATAAGGTGAGAGAGAGAAAGATGAATGAGATGAGATGCCAAAATGAGGAGGAGGCACCTTGAATTTATATACAACGTTGAAGGTTGGAGGAGGCTAATTTGATGGCTGGCCAACCTTGACAATTTGTCCATAGTCAAAATAAATTCATAACTTCATTTGTACATGTCAGAATGGGATGATCTTTAGATCAATCCTACACCTCTCAGAAAGAGGAATCCAAGAAAAGTATCATTTGCCTCATAAGAGCTGTCCAACGTGGTGTTTGGCCCTAGTTTCCAAATTTAACAAGTTCAGTATTGAACACTATATTGATGCATTGCTTGAATGGGAGAATCAAGTTTCAAATCATAAACATCAAGAACTATTAATCTTCCAATTTCAAATGATGTTCATATCTTATCAATTTCTTATTTCTTCTCAAAAGCAGTGCCAACAAGAGAGTGTATCTTCACAATATTACCAACAATCTAATTTAATTAATAATCTTCCATTGAGTCTACTAGACTTCCATCCATATTTCATAGACCCATTTGAAAGACATTTGGAAAGTGTTCCTACACAGAAGATTGTTAATAATATCTCTCTCTCTCTCTCTCTCTCACACACACACACACACACACACACACACATATAGGAATAACATATTCATGCATGCCATTGTATCTAAAATTCCATTTCTACAATCTGGCCTGTCGTCTTCCTTTTTGAACCTCTTCCAATTATTAAAGGAAACCCATCTAGATTTTTATGATCCAATTGAAATTTAGTTGGAAAGGAATTCTTAAGAGAAGGTAATTGTAAATAAACTTATTTCTTTAAATATATTGGCAATAAGTGTTTATTTTGCATTCAGATTTAGTTTTCTTAGTTTAATTATATTTGTATTCTTGTTACTAATGTTTGACCTGTACATACGTGTAGGAATTAAAATGAGAGAGTGATTGCATTGGAAGTATGATTATACCTTGTCATGTTTCCTTCATTAAGTTAGTAATAGGAATATATTATTTTAGATTTAGGTTACATTTATGTTTGCATTTATTTCATTATTGCAGATTTTCAATAAGAAAGTAATGAATTCAAGTTTTTCTTGGCATCCCCTTTCATTTTTTGGCAAAGTGGTTTAGAACATTTCAGAAGCTCTTATGTAGTCTGATTACACACTTGTGAAAACACTTAATTGTCTTGTTTTCATGAAACTTCATCACATTGATCATATATGAAGAAATTCCAAGGAATTGCTATGGCTTGACAATTTTTGATTCACATGTATTTTTGAAAAAGACTCACTTTCACCACTTTTGTCCTTCGATGTAGATTTGAGTTGGATGCAATTTGAAAAATTCATTATTTGGGATTTTTAGATAAATAAGTAGATGATATTGAACATGGGAGAAATTGAAGATAATGAGGTAAAATTTACAGTCAATATTCTTCCAGGTATGCATTTTACAGGTTCATCTTCATCTATTGTTAGTTTCTCTTTTTCATAGTTTGTTTCTTATTTTTGTTATGTTTCTTTTACAAGTCTTCATTGCCTTGATTTTGTAGACTTGAAGCAAGCAGGAAACCATTTATAAATCTGCAATATGTTCAGGGAAGTATTCATTTTTCGTCAGAATTTGGGGATTCTTTAATTTTTCTTATACTCATTAAAAACCCGGTATTCCTTAATACATTATGGGAAAATTCATATCGGGTTATTAAAATATTGCAACTCTCCTCATAAGGAAATTCCGATAACATCATTCTCTGATAGATGACTTCGCTAATATTGCGATGCCCATACAACCGCTGGACCCGATATGACATTTAAATCCAGTTTTAAAAGTTATCGCGTGCATTCATAAATTAGAATTTTGGTTGGGACATATGTTTAAAAGTTCCAATGTCTCAGATATGATATGAAATTAAATCCACATAATAAAAATATCAGCTCTGTTCCACATCGCACATCGGTGTATCAACAATGTTACATCCCATCCTCATCTTGATAAGCCGATCCTCGATATTCTCGATCTGTTGATCTCTGAATCTTTGAACTGCCCGCTATCCATATCAGAAATTCCTATCAGTTATTGCTCTTCCACATCCCCAATATTAAAAACCCGATAAAAGATCTCTGATATTCCTTCCCGCTATAATCTTTTAGCCGTTACATTCAAAATCCTATCGGAAGGTAAGCATATCATGTGTTTGAAAAATACAACTGTAAGATTTCTCCGATAGTTTTCTTTCGATATGCCTATGTATGCAGACCCACGTGAATCCATGTTCCTTACATAGCAATATGAGTCAAAATAATATTCTGCCTCTTCGACGCAGTTGAAACAAAGAGATTACACTCTTTATTGCTCTAATTTGCTACAAACGGAGGGAAATTCACACAAATTTCCTACAACGAATGATCTTATCCGTGGTTTTCTGTGCATGTTCCAAATCTCACAGTTTTTCAAGTTGAGATAAACCATTGCATCGCGCTCGCCAATTGCTTTCCCTTTATTGATATTCTTTTCTTCCGAAGGGACTAAAAGCCTCTAAATTAGTAAAATTTTGAATCCTAATCCTCTTCTTTTCATTTTTATGAGATTTTCCTCAGAATTTCAAATTTGCTGACTGATCAGACTCTTGGGTTGGTATTATATCGGAAGCATTTAAAAGAAATTTTAGGATTTACTTCTCCGAGCTTGACAATTCCTTTTCTTCCACTATCATATCCATTACATTTAGCAAAGGAAAAGGCCTCCGTGCATATAAAACCCAAATTTGGTCCCACCAATAAGCCACGTCATCTATTGCATTCCCGCTATCACAAGAATAATATTGATGTTTCATTTTTATTAACAGCTTCGATCTCCCAATATGATTATTCTCCAATATCGCAATCACTCCATTCACAATTTTCCATCACATATGCTCATGTGGCAACTCTGTTATCACAATACTTGTATCACACCGCAAAACTTAAATGAAGCCTTTCCTTAAGATCCTTCGATGCAATAGGCTCCGATATATGCCTCTTTGTCGTTGTCTTTTAACTATTATATAACACTCAATCGCATATCTGCAAAGGTGAATCTCGCAACTTGAAAGTTATGCATGGAAAATAAACTTGTGATACGAAACATCCAACGATGCGCTAACCTGTATAGAATACTTTAAGGCACTTTTGAGGAGCCACTATGGTAATATAAAATTTCATAAAAACTTTGGAGAAAGAGTCGGGCAAGAAGGTTAAATCCATACGGAGTGATAATGGTGGTGATTATGTCTCAAACGAGTTTAAGAACTTCTGTGCAGCGGAAGGGATTAAACGGGAGTTGATGGTGCTCCATAACCCTTAGCAAAATGGGGTGGACGAGAGGAAGAACATAAGCATAGTAGGGGTAGCGAGGGTGATATTGCATGATCAAGGCCTACCATTACACTTGTGGGCTGAGGCATGCAACATAATGGTTTATGTTCAGAACTGTAGCCCACATTGGATACTTGAGATGAAGACACCAAAGGAGGCTTATTTTGGTAAAAGGCTAGATGTTGATCACTTCAGGATTTCTGGGTCATCGATATATTTCCTTGTGACCAAAGATGCATGGATGAAGCTTGAGCCAACGTCAGAGTTAGGGATATTTGTGGGGTACACTAATACACCTCACAATTATCGGGTGTACTTTCCGACCGTTAGTGTGACAGTGGTTTACAGGGATGTCAGATTTGATGAGGAGAAGTCCATGTGAGTTTCCCTTGAGAGGGAGATTGAGATACATGCATATGAGGAGATTTTAGATCCTAAGGTTGAGGAGCCTCAGATTGATTTGGAGCAGCCACATAGGGATGATCTAGGAGTGGATACGTCCACTTAGGCAAAGTTTTCAAAAGAGGGAAGAAAGCGCACAAGAGAGGCTGACAGATTGTTGGATGATGGACAGGAGAATGTGGGAGCACCCACTTCTCAAGGCAGGAAGAGGAGGTCATCTGAGAGGTACACTCGATTCATGGCTCTTATGGGTGAATGTTTTGTGGCAGAGCCATCTTCCTTTAAGGAAACAATGTAACAACCATTTTGGGTTGATGCCATGGTGGAGGAGTATGACTCCATAGTTCGTAACAGTGTTTGGGATATGGTCCCAAGAGCGGAGGAGAAGTTAGTGGTGAGCTCCCATTGTATTTAAAAGGTAAAGAAAGCTACAGATGGTAGTGTGGAGAAGTATAAGGCTAGATTTGTGGCTCGTAGATTTTCATAGGTAGCGGGGATTGACTATGATGAGACCTTTGCTCGTATTTCAAGATACTCGTCAATCAAATCTATATTGGCACTATCAACATAGATGGGTTGGAAGATGCATCAGATGGATTTGAAGATAACCTTCCTTAATGGCATGATTGAGGAAAAGGTGTACATAGAGTACATAGAGTAGACTGAAGGTTTTGAGACCTTTTATGTGAGTCACATGTGTGCTGGATCAAGAGAGTGTTGTATGGGCTAAAGAAAGCACCCCATGCTTGGTACACCGGGATAGATAGCTACTCCAGCAGGTTGGGCTTCATGAAGATTGAACCAGATGCTAACCTGTACCACATAGTGGTGGAAGGTAAATTGTTGATAATTGTACTTTATGTTGACGATCTCATACTAACAGGTGATGATCAACTGATCAAATCTTTCAAGGAGGACCTTGCAAGAGAGTTTGAGATGAAGGAAATGGGGCTCATGCATTAATTTCTTGGCATGGAGGTATGGCAAGGAGATGGGGATTTGTTTGTGTCTCAGGGAAAGTAAGCCAATGAGATAATTAGGAGATTCCACATGGAGAGTAGCAAACCCATGGAGACTCCTCTAGCAGGTAACTGGAGGAAGGAGGATGTTACTTTAGGAGAGGTAGTGGAAGCTACTATTTATAGGCATCTTGTAAGTTCACCCGTGTACTTGGTGAACGCACGACTGGATATGTGCTATGCATTTAAACGACCGGATATGTGCTATGCATTTAACCATCTTAGTCAAGATATGGTTAGGCCTACCAAGATGTATTGGATGAAGAAAAAGCATGTGTTGAGATACGTCAGGGGAACTTCTCAGTATGGATTATGGTATAGAAGGGCAGAGGGAGTGAAGCTTGAAGGCTTCACCGATGCAGATTGGGCAAGGGATCCATTTGAAAGGAAGAGCACATCAAAAGGCATCTTCAGTATTAGGTCAACAATAGTTTCTTGGTACAATAGTAAACAAAGATCGGTTTCACTCAGTTTGGTAGAGGCAGAGTACATGGCTGCGAGTCAGGCATCATGTGAAGCCATCTGGATGAGGAAGATCCTGGTTGGTTTGTTTGGTCAATAGATAGATCCAACTGTGATTTACAACAATAATTATAGTTGTATCAAACTATCTCAAAATCGATTTTTTCATGATCGGTCCAAGTATTGATATCTGATATCATCATCTCAGAGATTGTGTATTGAGGTGGATTATGTTTAATACATTCCCATGAATGAGAAAGATGCTGACATTTTGACAAAGGCATTGTCAATATGTAAACTCGAGTTTCAAAGAGACAGGATCGGGGTAGCTGATGAGGGAGTGTTGAGAAATGGAAACAAGAAATTCTAGTTTAATTTGTCGTTGAATTAAAATCGAATTCCATTCTCATAGAAACTGTTAAACATACATGGTCAGTGAGAACAATTAGGAAAGATAAAGCTTGCAATGCAATTTGTATTCACAAAAGATGTACATTTATAGTACAATATGGTGACCGTTGGGATTCACATCCCAAGGTCCCTTGGACTGCTTTGTCCATTTGGCTTCCACGCTAACCCTTTAGGATTAGGTGTCCAACATAACCAATTAAGAGGGCCTGCCTCTTACTACGCTTCTCCCGTTTGGTGATGACCTTGCTTGCTCATTCCAACTATCTCCCGTTTTCTTCTTTGAACACCTAAAACAAGTAAACAACCACAAACAACAATTGTGATAATAAACAAATTGTAATTCAACCTACTTAACATGTCAAGAAGCATTAAGCCATAAACATGTGAAATGACACATTATGTAGGAAATCAATCGATAGTGGCATATATATTAAATCAAGAGGAGATTACGACCATTGTCTTGACATTTCTATTCTCCTCCAACAAATCTAGGTTCCGACACATTTCCGTTAGCATTCCATGATGGCCTCAATAATGATAATTTTAAGGCTCTTCCCTTTAGTCTTCACACTAAACCAAATTCACATTTCCCCCTCACACAGAACTAGAGAGCTATGACTATGAATAACTTGTTGATTACTCCAAAATTAATTAGCACTAGCACACCAAACTTAACACTAGCTTCTGCTTGGGGAAAAATGGAGGTTTATATAGCATGAATGGATGGGAGATGGTTCCTCTTCTCATGGGAGAAGGTCTTATCTCTTGAGGTAGTTCCATCCTAGTAGGGGAAAGGAGCCCAAACTAACATCCTCGACTCCATCCAACCCAACCATTTACCAAACTTTTGTTACAACAATTCTAGAGCTGGAAGGTTTGGCTCCCTATTTAAAAAGCATTCCAAAAGAGGATCGGGCAACTAGAACAAGCCTCAGTTGCTCTGGTCAGTGCTAGGGATAGTTATAATCACTGCATATCGGTGCGAAGAGGGCACTGGTCATTCATATTGATCTTATAAACTATGAAAAACAAAAGAATTCTGGGAAATGATTCAGAAGAGAATTGTTCTACTCATGAAGAGGGACACAATGAGAGCTTCTTCAGGAAGGGAAAGCATGTAGGGTTCACTGTAGAGGTCCTCCAGGAAGAACCAAAGGGGGTAGAGGGAAAATGATAGAATTTTGTGTAACAGATGCCCCCTAAAGTGTGAAGGTCGAACTAGAGTGAGGGATGAAATTCTTTATGAATCAACTTGGAGAATCAGAGTCTATCATCGAAAAACCCGCAAGAAAGTAGATATACATATACATAACTGAAAACTATGTCAAATGATACATGAGTCATTCTATGGACACAACCATCCAAAGAAAGATCATGCAAATGGATTTAGGCATGGGGAAAGCCATCCGATAAAGAGGATCAGAGCCACCCATCTAAAAGAGACATGCATATAAACATGTTCATGTCACATCACCTTGCAACATGAACTTTTGTAATCTAAGCCCAGGGTCGTGCACTCCAACACAACTTGATCAAAGTACATATTCTAACATGCAAATATGTGTGTTGACATTGAACATGCTAGAAAATCGTTTGATTACCAGATAATTATGTGAACTATTAACAAGCACAAGAGAAACCACCAATAATGACAATGGTCCTCAAGGTACTATCAACACAATTTAGGAAATGTGAATAAATGAACTGTAGTCAAACACCCGTGAGATCACCGGATCAAAATCCAATGATGTGAACTTGTTGTCGAGTGCAATGAACTTGCCATTAGGGCATGCAAGCTCTAAGGTACTGGAAGTGAGTCTCTAGATCAACTTCCTAGATAATGAGCTGAAGTCGACAGGAAGTGACCGTGTCAAAGGAGGGACATAATTTATCCCACATCATCGACATGAGACAAAGGGATGCAAAATGATTTTTGATGATACAGAGAAGCAGGGGTAAGTGTAACTATAAAAGGACAACTCTTGAACATATCGGCGACACGGCTGGAAGTTTCGCAGGTTTTGGATCTATAATATCGGTGGTCATGATGACATGCCAGAGATAAAATGGAAGAAAAAAATAAGCGGCCCAACCTAGGAAGGTAAATGATAAAAAGGAGGATACCCCAACTAGACACGAAGCAAAAAGTGTCATGTTCAAGAGTGAGCTGCTGAAACAACTCATTGGATATCCAAATTTTCTCCCACCATTTCTAGTAGGTACCCCAGTTATTTTCTAATCACAAGCTTGAAGTGTATATCATATGCTTGCACTGTAAGCTCATCCTTCAAACAAATCCAACCTGTTAAGTTTAAGAGCCCTAGGAAGGAGAAGCTCATGTTCGTCATGGTGACGAATCTAATTTTCTTTAAGATTTTAATGAGTCCGACAAAGGTGCAACTCGATATTTTTTTTCATGTTTAGAGAGTTTGAGAAATATATGGAAAAACTCCACATGGTTGCTTTTCATACATTTGTGTCTCTCCAGCCCGAAAATGTATAAAATGATACTCGAGAGAATCGCTTAACCATTTCAGTCAAGGAGTACCTTTTTCATAAATAGTGCATCCTAGCCTGAAAAAGGGGTAAATGTATACTGTGCATACGACATTTCACATCTGTTAACGAGTTCAAAATGATAAGATATCGACTACCTTTTGTGTTTAAAGGGTCAGAAAAGAGCTTGAAAGTGGACCCCCATTTTATTCTCTTTTAAGAGTCGAAAGGTAAAAATACTCGGCAATATTTTCATTTTAGTTTTATGAGTGGAGAAAAGAGCTAAAATGTGACTCAACACCTTCATTGAACAACCATCACCTGTCGCTACGGAAAAAAAAAATAAAGTGTATTATCCAATTCTTGACGCAAAATAGGTAAAAAATAGTCAAAAAACCATATTATTTCATGAAAAACTGAAAAAAGGGAGAGAAAAGTAAATATTATTTTACCATTTACCATTTTACCTTGTTTTGAAAAACTCTTCAACCACTTTTGCCCTAATCTTTTATGAGCTAATTGCTGGAGATACAGGAGGTCATTCACCGAGCCGCCAGTTGCAGGTAAGAGCCAAGTCCCTAAGCTTCATTTCCATACTATTTATTCCTGTTTTTATCCATTTTTTGGATTTTTTGAAAAAAAAAATCCATTAGTCGATGCGATTTTCGAGCACAGAATCATGTTGGCCAAGGGTTGCTAAAATGCGCAACTGCGCATTCAGTGCAAATATTTTTAAAACAGGCGCATCGATGCCTGGAATAAGGAAAAAGCCATTTGCCTCTCAAATCCACCATTTAAATCCAAATTTTACTTGCCAAAAATGATTATTGACTTGAATGCATGGTTTTTGCAGGAAAGAATCGTCGAAAATGTTAGATTGGAAAGAATGTGAGTGCAAAGATGTGGACACCCATGCAATGAATGATCCAAACTACTTGGACTCCTTGAGGAACTATGGGCTCCTCATGCTTTTTCTGACACCAGGGATGTGGGCTCAGCCTGAGCTTCTTCGATACCTGATTAGTCTCTCGGACATAAATCAGGAAATATTTATCATTGGTGACCAGGAATTGGAGTTAAAAAATTCAAACATCTACTTCATCATAGGACTATCCCAAAGAGGGGAACCGGTCAACTTGTATGGACCATGGTCAATTCAGCCAACGATATCCATGGTACATGCCGAACATTTCTGAGAAGCCCTCAAATCCAAGAGCGACTAGATTGAGATTTCCACAATGCAAGATCTGACACTGAGAGTGCTACTATTGATTATCAATAGAGTGGCTGGGTCCCAAGCAGATCATGAGTCTAACAAGTCAAAATTTCTATATGCTATCGATTGTACAACACTGATGATCTTCAATTGGGCAGAAGCCATGAATATCAACATCAAACACCAGTTGAAAAAAGCTAAGGAAGGGAATCTGAAGAAATTTTGCTTCGTATTTGTACTAGTGACCTTATTCTTAGAGTGGGTTCCACTGTTCTAGTACTAGCTAATTGAGGTAGATCCATTGATGCCACGAGGTAGGTCGCGAAGAACTTGAGGGGTTGACTCGTGGTATTCAAGAGTATGCTTGGGTGGGAGACATCCCACAGATGTACCAGAGGTATATGATGGGCGTATCAGATCAGATCGATCGATTGTTGACTCGTGTTGCATGAGAAGTTTCATGTTACCACGATCACCATGGTGATTAGTTCCTAGGTCCAGCATTTACATTTTTGAGGCCTGCTTGCCCCAAATGTATGAGGCCTGCGAGCCATCAATGTTATTTCAACAGACATATTATTTTTTGGGGTTTTTATGTATCAAACATTATCACCATATATTATTATTATATGAATATATATATATATATATGTTGTATTTTCTTGCTTACTATGGTACAAATGATTTGTTTTGGAATTCCACGTGTTTCAAAAATGTATATCCAACACATAATTAGCTAAACTCTTTGTCAAAGTATTCATGTGTTTTGGAATATGATGATATGTAAGGTAGTCAAAATTTCATTCGAGTAGAAGAATACATAGATACATTCTCAATATCTCAAGGTTTCTAATGGAATATTTCCCATTGAGTTGAAGGATAACAAGCTATGAATCTATGTTGACAACCAATTCCCGAATGTCAAGAGTGATGGCTTTTGAAAAAATTCTATGACTATGTTGTATTCAACAATGCTATTAGCTGTGTGACCTAAACAAATACCTTGAAGATCAATCAACTCACCATGAGGGTCATAAATTGCCCATGTTGTGGACAATAGATTCTGAGTACTACGGAAAGCATCATCATTGAAACCAATGTGAGGAGGAGTCATAGACATATGCAAAGCAATGAAAAACATAATAAATAAGAAAACTGTTTGAAAACTAACACACCAAACCACACTACACAAAAATGGATGACACACTAATGTACACATGTAACCATGGAAGATGACCTAAGCATAGAACCTTTTGAGATAAAGCCCATTTTGGGGCTTGTCCAATGGATTGCCTTCATAATTAGTTAGCTCATAGGACCCTTTTTGCAACACTCCTTTAATAATGTGGGGCCCATGCCACATGGGTTCAAGCATGCCTACCCCCATCTTATCATTAACTTTATTGTATAGTAAAACCAAATCACCCTTAGAGAATGCACGAGGGGACACTAACTGATTTAAATGGGACTTGACTCACCTCTTTTGTGCTTCGATGACGAGAGCAGTGGGGTGATGAGTCTCATCCAATCATTCTCAATGAAAGAGGTGTTCTTCTTGAGGTGAGGTTTCAGGGAGAACTTCAACAACTATCTTGAGTGAAGGAATCTCACATTCAAGCGATAACATTGCTTCTAGAATGTAGACGAGCTAGAATGGTGGGAAACTAGTTGTGTCCTTACTAAAGGTGTGGTAAGCCCATATTGCTTAAAAGAGCATGAGATGCCAATTGGAATTATGCATCCAAATAGTATGTTGAGGCATAGTAACCAAAACTTTGTTCACAGCTTCAACTTGACCACTGGCCTGAGGGTAATACGGGGTTGAACCATCGTGGTGTAGACCCAACATAGAGGTCAACTCAGACATCATGTAATCTTGGAATTGGGGGCCATGGTTGGTGACAATGGCTTGAGGTACGCTGAACTTGGAAATAACGTGATTGAAAAGAAATTGAGTCATCATTTTACCATTTGTGGAGTCTGTAGGCATTGCTTCAGCCCATTTGGTGAAATAATCCAAAGCAATGATAATATAACCATTCCCCTCAGTTGAAGTAGGGTTACATGTCATATACTCAATGCCCCATTTGGAAAAGGGACCAGAGATAATGACGGGGTGTAGGTGAGTGGGCAGGGCGTGCATCTTTCACTAGTAAATTTGGCATTCATGATACTTGCGAACAACAAGCATGCAATCCTTCAAAATGGATGGCTAGAAATAACCAGCATGAAGGATTTTGTGAGCAATCGAAGAGCCATACATATGACTGCCACATGCCCCATAATGGCAGTCATTGAGAACTCTCTCAACCTCCTGGAGAGTATGATATAAACAAAGATCAAAATAGACACTAACACGATATTAAGTATCTCCAATAATATGGTAGGGTTGGAAGTGATGCTAAATCCGTTGTCGATCATCCTTAGTCAATGTGGACTAAAATGTGGATGTATGGAGATACACAATGATATCACCATACCATGGGTCAAGGGTGCCTATCAGGGAAAGAGTCTCATCGGGGAGCTGCTCATCTACACCAGTAGGGAGAGATGGAGAAGGAAGGGAGAAAATAAACTCGGAAAAAACTGGTGATTTCTTAGATTTGGCAGTAGTAAACACCAAATCAAATTCTTGTAGGATGAAAATCCATTTAGAATACTTGCCCCCAAAAAACTGACCAGTCAGGATGTAGGTCATGGGGTTGCATTCAAAAATCACAGTAGCAGTGCATTGGATGGTAGCCAAAGCCAACTTCTAGACATGGGCTTAACACATTTCAGTGTCGAGGAGTTTATGAATAAGGTAATAAATAACATGTTCATTGTCTTCATCATCATCTTGTACCAATACCATAGAAATGGTGCTAGGCACTAAAACTAGATAAAGGAAGCAATCTCGATGATAATCTGGGGGATGCAACAAAGGATTATTTTTCTGCTCATGGAGAGGGACACAATGGGAGTTTCTTCATGAACTGAAAGCATGTAGGGTTCACTGTAGAGGTCCTCCAGGATCAAGGAATGGGGAATATAGGGAAAAGGACAAAATTTTGTGTAACACTCACACTCTTCAGTCCATTCGAACTTCTTACCTTTCCTCTACCATGATGTGATGGGATAAGAAACGTATGATAAGTTCTTGATGAACATCATATAGTAACCTGCTAGACCCATGAAATATCTCACCTCATCAACCCTCTTAGTAGCTACCGACTCCATGATGGCCCTTATTTTCTCTTGATCTATTGCATTTCCCTCCTTGGCGAAAACATGCCCCAAGTAGTGTAGCTTTGTCTAAAATAAACTACATTTGCTAATATTTTCATATAATTTATTCTATCTCAAAAATCTTAACACTCCTACTAAGTTCTCGACATGCTCTTCCTCATTTTTACAACATACCAGTATATCATGAATGAACACAATAATGAACTTATCCAAATATGGATGCAACGCACTATTCATCAAACACATGAATGTAGTTGGAGAATTCATTAAGCCAAATGGAACAACAACAAACTCATAATTCCCATATCCAATTCTAAAAGAAGTCTTATATATGTTTTCCTCTTTGATGCGTACCTGATGGTATTCGGATCTCAAGTCAATATTTGAGAACACTTTTTCTCCCTTCAACTAATCAAACAAGTCATTAATCCTCACTAAAGGGTATCTATTCCTGATAGTCAATTTCTTCAACTACCTATAATAAATGCATAATCGAGGGTACCATCTTTCTTCCTCACAAACAAGATGGGTGCACCCGAAGGTGATACACTTGGCCTAATGTACCCCTTCTCTAACATTTCTTTCAGCTACAGTTTTGACTCAACCAACTCAGTTGTGCTCATCCTGTAAGGTGCTTTCGATGTTGGAGTTTCCACTAACACTAACTCAATAGAAACATCTACCTCCCTATGAGGTGGAAAATCTGTAATGTCCTCAAGAAATACATCCCTGGAGTGCTGTAAAATCAGGTACTTTTTCAAGACATCTGCACCCGCAAGCTCCTTACCCTTTTCACTAGAAATATGTATTGTAAATAGCTTTCACCCTTTCCTGTGGCTACGCTTTTCTTTCATAACTATCAACATTCTAATTGATGTGGTTTTCTTCTTACCTTGCAAGAGTATTGGTTCTCTATTGTCATAGAAGTCAAGCTTGGTTCTATGTAGATAGAACAAATCCATGCCCAATAACATATTGTAAGAACCCAATAGTAAAACATTCAAATGTGTTGTGGTAGGCATACCATTTAAGTCAAATGCACAAGCTCTTACCCAATTATGAAGTCACTTCTTCATAGCTATAGCCAACCAAACTAACAAAGATTCTACATGCAACTCCTTATTCAACCCACACTTATCCAGCAAGTTAGTACTAACATAGCTATAATTAGATATAGGGTCAATCAAGATAGAAATAACTTGATCACAATGTTTACCGTCCATCTCAATGATAGATGCCTGATGTACTACATGCTTTGTGTGGACAACTGCATAGATACGAGGAATAATCTGGCTAAAACCTCCAATAGTTTGTGCCCCTTCTGCATTGTATATCTGAGGTCTACCAGCATGATTTTGCAGACTATCTTTCCTGTGATGATATTTGCCACAAGTCCAACACTCTATGGGCTTCTAGACACTATCCTTGTTCTTCTCTTTATATCGATGTCATTGTACTCTATCTAATGCATTGAAACTATTAGGTTGTACAAAATTCTCCTTGTTATATGTACGCTATGGCCTTGCTCACTTTTTATCCCATTTTCCTTTGTTCTTTACATTTCCTCTCCAATCTGGCTTACTCTTAGTTCTACGCTTCAATTTTTCATAGCAATGCTTTAGCTTTCGAATGGCCTCCTATAATAATCTAGGATCATTGAATTAAATCCTATCTTTGAATGCAACTGACGGTCCACTAATGAATCCCTAAATCTTAGCCTTCTCATCCTTGAGGTAAGGAACATACCTCAACAGTTCCAAGAACTTGCTGGTATACTCAGCATCTATCATGGATCCCATTTTTAATTCATAGAATTATTTTTCCCTGTCATCAAAGTATCTCTCTGAAAAATACTTCTTATTGAATAACTGCTCAAATTCACTCTAAGTCAGATCTTCCTCATATATATCTCTAACATTCTTCACATCTTCCCACGAGATGTTTGCTTTACCTTTAAGACTGAAAGTAGCTACTCTATATTTCATGTTCTCTAAGTAGTCATGCAACCTGAAGAATTTCTTCAGACGAAGCAGCCATGCCTTTGTATCTTGTGATCTCTTTATCTCTCTATCAAAAGTAGGTGGATTTTCATTCTCAAATTCATCCTGAAATTATCCACTATCATTCCTCCTGTAAGGATGATACTGATGATGATCAATGTGCTTATGTTAATCAGAACTAGAATCATACCTATGTCTATCACTTCTCCTATCCATAGTGTCCAAACATCTTCCATCTCTAACTATATAATCTCTATTTGATCAACGACCACAATGTGATGTAATACCGTATGCCCTAGTAGCTTTATGTTCCTTCTCATGACTAATCCATAGTGCTCCTTGTTGTTGCAAATTCGACAAGCTCTGATCTATTACACCATTCACCTCTACTAACTTTTCCTATGACTATATGATTATGTCATTATCTGCATTACAACTCCTTATTTCCTCCTTTAAACGTCTCAATGTAACTTCCAAGTTAGAGGGGTTTCCAACATGGTACTTCTCTTCAGATTCGTAGGGAGAGTCTCTACAGTTAACCATCTTGCTAGCAATTTGATATTTCTTCCTACAAGGCGTAATTTGTCAGATAAACCAAATCTCAATAAACCAGCATACCATAGTATAGCTCGGGTAGGATATTTTTATGCAATATTACCAAATCAACGTGATACATGTATGACATAATCATAACAACAGATAGACATAAGTGAGTAAATGTATCCACTCATAAACTTTACTGCAACTCAGATCCAGTCATCGATTTAAGGACATATCAATAATGCATGCTATGACCTCGAGCATGACGACATGCATTACTCCATTGTACACATTTCCACATTCAACTAGCAGTATGCATAAGTAATGGGAAACAAACTACAAATATGCATAACCAGATGTAGTCGAACAAAATTGATCATTTCTTGTAATCAACCTACAAGTCTGATGCATGTAATAAACAATATTCAAAAATGTAACTGAACATACAACAATGTAAGTAAGTACGACGAAATAAACATGTAAGTGACATATAATCCATTCACAGTCAGTCACATGCTCATTTCAAATATATTTCATGAAATCAATAACAATTTATCCATGATAACCATACTACTACCCTAATCTTGCTTCAAGAAATTGCAATAATTTTATAAGTGTAAGAGATACACATGAAATTTATATGCATTCATGACCAACACATATCCCATCAAGTCCAAGGGGTGAACCATGCTTTGATGCCACTTTGTAACACCATCTTCCCACATCTACCCAAGTAACCAGACAACCAGGGTAAACATGCAAGGAGATGTTGCTATGATATGATTCAACCTCCCAATTCACATTAAGGAAGTGGAACCAATGGAAACAAAAAATACAAATATCCAACATCATCAACAAAACTCTTAGAGGACAAGTTAGCCACTCAAATAGCCTGTCCTTGGGTCCCAGTGTTTTTTTAGGTCTCTTGGGCCATAGTCACTCTCATGCTATGGGCAAGGGAGCAACCTTAAACCTAAAGTTGCTCTCATAGGTGTACCTTCCAATAACTATGGACCAAAATTTTCACTATCGTGTCAGTGACCCTAAGATTTAAGGAACATTCTTAGGCTCATAGCCCAAGACACGAACCAAAATTGATCGATCTCTTCAAATTAGTAAAGTAATATGGAAATGAAAGTACTAAAGCAAATACTTGTTCAATACCTTCAATGGATCCCTACTAGCCATGATAGGAATTTCGTCAAGCATATCATTGACATATAACCTACAAGCGTAAACAACATAATGAACTGTAGGGATATCATACTTATATGATAATCACTATGAACGATTTTTCCCTCATTCCATTTGTTGCATTATCATCTATTAGGTCATAGACACATTATCCATTCACATTCATGTAAAAACATGTTGAGAGCCATACATAGTTGTTGTGATAAAATGTGCATATAACCAACACAATAGGAACAAAAATACACTAAAAATATCAGCCATCAAATCCATAAATACATCAGTACCTTTACACATTGAAATCAAGGGAAATGATTTCTCATTAATAAATGAAATGAACTAATTAGAGATGGGACTACCATGTTCCACTCGACCATAGACTAGTTGAGCCAAATCTCTCTTGGTCATTCGCCATCATGCCATATTCCAAGCATTAATGTGGGATCTCATATAACACATCAACCAAAACACATCCACGAATTCCAGAGAACATCCACCTCAACCCATCAAACAGTGATTCCACCTCACAGTTGGACATCACCAAAATCATCATCTAATTGGTCTCCATCCAAGCGTTCCAAGGCTTCCAAAACTAGTAACTCAACCCATAGCTTATATGGGGCGTCCAAAGAATTTGTCCAACCAAGGCTTCTAGGAATAGTAAATCACCACCAAGGGCTTCCAGAACTAGTAACTCAACCCATATCTTATATAGGGCATCTAGAGCATTTTTCCAACAAAGGCTTCTAGGACTAGTAACTCAGCCCACCAAGGGATTCTAGAGTGTTTGTCCAACCTAGTCATCTAGGAATAACAACTCAACCCAAGTTGTTGTAGGCCTTCCAGAGTGTCTGTTCAACCAGGACTTCCACAACTAATAACTAAAATGAAGATAAGGAAACATGAGAAGCAACCAAAACAAAAAAATGAAACTAAGCCCATAATTACCATGATTACCCAGGAAATAGAAAACCTAGGCAATCCACTATTAATCCAAGCCGTCCTCCATGCCAATGATAGATCACAACCATGAAACCACATGCATATGCCATGCATTCTAAAACCAAGGAAGAAATGATACATGAAACTCAGTGCCTATAAGAAACTATGATGTAGTTGTTGAAGTTCATGCCTTCTTGCACTTTCCTACTCTTCCTTTGCATTCTTCCTCTAAGAATCTAAGTATGCCACACCCTCCAAGAGCGATCCAAGAAATCACTATCCACGAGTATGAGAGTGGGAGATAATAATGAGAGAGAGCTCGAACATTGAACTCATGAAAGGTTACCAACTTAACCCCTTTAGCCTTTTTATTAATGAGGCCTCTATTTTCTTCATTTTCAATTATTTTCCTTCATTTTCCTCCTCACATGCAACCTATGACCTTTCACCTCCCTTTTCTCCTAATTTCCATTATTTTGATAAATAAATGTGACAAAATTCCCTTTAATGCCTTAGCCATTTCCTTTGCCAAATTACTTACCCATAAACAACCAAATGAACACTCCCTAAGATGTCTTGCCCAACATTCAAACTGGAATAAATGTCTCGGTCATCTGTGGTTATTGGTTTTAACATTTATTACATTGAATTTTCGCCAAGGTTGTTACAATATACATAGCAAGTAGCTCATAGTACATGCATAATAAACATGTTAGGTCATCAAGCATAACCATATAAATCATGATATATTAGACATGAACCATAAAAAACATGAGATCATAACATTTTAGGAACAAGACAAAGATTCTTTACTGATATCAGTGAATAGAAGTGGAAGACAAAAATTGATCTAAAAATGACACCAACGAAACCTTCCTTTGCATCTATCTAGTCAAAGCCTCAAAGATCACCTTTCAAGCATGTGCAAAAGGATGGCATATAATTGAAGATGAACATTACTGTAAGGAAACAAGGCTTTCCTATGACTGGGAGTGTAGGAGACACATGAAAAATCATACTGATTTGGGGACAAAATTGACTATAATGTTGATATCATATCTCATTCTATGATTTAGGCCTTACCATGAGGTGTATAAATACCACCAAAAACCAATTGATTTAGTTAGGCCACGAGATCCTGCAGGTCGGATTTTAGTGAAACCCGTAAACCCCACTTGAGAAATAGGAAATTTTTTTATTTTTTCATATTTTAAACTATGTATGTGGGTTCTGTATATGGTACTTTAGTTTGTACCATTCATTTACTAATAAAAACATGATGAGAGCCATAACTAAAGTTTGTCATACAATCATGCGTATAACCAACATATGACCAAAATAATAACATTGATAGAATAACCACCAAATCTGCATAATAAAAAGGATAAATACTTATTAAAATACAAGAGGAAAATAGCTCTTTGTTGGCTTGGTGGGGCCTGACCCAGGTTCAACGTTAGTTAGCCAAACAAATCCCTACACTATTTTCCCTTTCGGCATTAGCTCGTGGAGCGTGGACTGAAGTCTCAGCCGAAGCAGTATGGGGGGATACTGGAACCAAGTTTTTGCACCCTAAGATGGTTGTGATGTTGGTTTATTCTGCTTATTCCTTCTTTCATGCAGGTCATCAAGTTCTAGGGCTCAGTCTATCTAGCCCTTTATTCCACCCCTCAGAACCTCTGCGAAAGGGTACGATTGGCCTTCGCGCATCGCTAACCTGTGGTTCAGGTACTTTCGCACTAGTAAAGTAGAATATAGAACATGTTTCCAAGTTATCCTTAAGTGTTTAATTATCTTACAAAGCAATCACAGTTAGCAACATATATTCTCACTTGCATTTGATTAACCAATGTAATTACATATATTGACACATCACATAAGCATTGTAAATGAAATCCATACACAATATGAAAAGATGAATTAATAGGAAACAAGGACACATAATTTGTAGAATACTTCTCTTTATTGATATTTTCATAGGATTATAGACTCTATCCAGCCTGTGCACACAGCTGCAGGGGTCTGTGCACTTAGCTGCGGACTTCCACCCTAGGCCTCTCTGCACTTACCTACAGAGCCTCTACCTACGCTACGACCTGAAACATAGACTTGTCTCCTAATTGCTCAAGACTTATTACGTCTATGACCTCTCAGAACTACTTAAAGTTGACTTACTTAGCTCTTTCTATACAATCCCATGGTCCGCAGACCATTGGTAGATCATTTACAACTGACTTTACTTTATAAAATGCAGAGACTTTATACTTTTATTACAAAATTTGACCCAAAACATGGGCTTTTAGCCCCAAAACTATCCTTGGGGGAACTCATTCCCAGTAGGAGTCCAACACAAACATCATGACTCGCCCTTGAGTCACTCGGCAGGAACATAGATCTTAGCATGGAGACCTCCCAGCTTGACCCTTATAACCGCAACCTCAACAGTGCACTGTGTGGTTGTTTGCTTCACGTCTTCCACCATTTCCTCAGTCACTACTCCTAAACTGTTGGCCTGAAGCTTTTGCTTAGTTGCTTTCAAAGTTGCAAGATTTCTTTCAATAGAGGATGTGACCATATAAGCCTCATCCAGCCAGGGCTTCAGTCCTTCCTTCAACATTCATTCCTTGCAAAACATTGCATGCACCTGTTCTTTCAGTTGCTTGGCCTCCTATAGCTTCGCCAATATCTATGTGAGTGAAATGGTTCATGTTGTGCCTTTGAGCTCATCATAGTGTTGTTGTAGCTCATGCACTTTTGTCTCTAGTCGTTGTACATTAATGTCCTCCTCCAAGCTTGTAAGGACCTCGAGCGACTACTCCAAAAGTTGTGTGCAGTCTACTACTACATTATCAACCGCCGCTATTGCCTCTGTGACAACTATTTCATGCTACTCTTTCACTTTTTCAGGAGTTGAAGGCCGAGAATTCAACTGTAACTCTATGATTTGTAGGTTCAACTCCAACTAAACCCTTGCCATCTTTGTATGAATTTCCCTCACCCCTGTAGGCAGTTTTCGGTGCACCTCGACTGGTTCTTCCTCATGAATTGCCAACACTAGGAACATTCAACATGCCTCCTCGATTACCTACATTACACACTTGTTTTACTTGGTTTCCTTGGTCATAGCAGAGATGAAAAAGTCTCACTATAGTGCCATGTGCTCATTGTTAATATGTTGCTCGGTGATCACTTATAGGGCGTGGTGCTCACGGGCCCTTAGCTCTGCAATAGCTCCATCCTACAAGAGGTGGAGTTCTTCATGAGGGAGCACTACTAGATTCAACCCTATTACCCTGAGGGCACTGGAAGTGCACCTATTAGCTTCATTCTCCATGGTCAGTGCTCCACGAGGCAACACTATCATGTTGGAGGCCTTCGCGCATAGCATCTCGGCAACATCTGAAGTGTCGATAGCAAGGATGGTCAACACCATGTGATCCTGTGATGTGCAAGTCTACAGCCTTGCAGTCCTATCTATATAGACCCAAAGATTAGTTGTTGCTACTGGTCAAACTGTTGTAGGGCCTCCACAGTGACATCCCGCATTGTGTCACTAATGTTATGCAGATTGCCCTCTGTGATGGTGATTGGGTCCAGCGATGTCTTAGTAGCCTTAGATTTCTTCCTACACCCTCCCTTCTCTTTCTCCCTTGAATTCTTGATGCACGTGGATCTTACTTGTGGGTTTGTGTTGCGCTGCTCCATCTGCTCATCCATCTCTTCTTCTATCTCGGGTAAAGGTGACCTCATGCCTTTGTTAGAGCCCCACTCTGTTCCTCCTATTTGCTTCTCTATCTAGTTAGAGGCATCAACTTGACTTGGACCTTGTCTGCGACCTTCTTCTTTCTATTTTCAGCCTGTTGTGTCATCTTAAGCTTGGCCTCCTCCTTCCTTCTCTATGCGGTGGACTTGCTTCCTCCCACGACTAGTCTATTATTGTGTGCCATTCTACCAGCTAGCGATTGTGTACTACGTCAATGGAATCATCCATTTCTAGGTAAGGTAAGTCATACCATGTCTACATAGGTTCCTTCCTCACCCTAGGACACATGGTGAAAACCCGTAGCCCTGTAGGTTGGAAAACACCATAGGTGACAACCATAGTTTGCGATTGATGGTCATGCAGATGTTCATCTCCATCAAGATCCAAAAGATCTTGTTGTCCTTGATGCGCTACACATCCTCAGTTTCCCACAATGAAGCATATTTCACTACTTCTGGTAGGTCTAGTGTGACCGAAGGGAATTGACTATCCTCTGGAAGCTCCCATGCTACCAGCATAATCGACAGCAAGAGCCACACTTAGTGGAATGTCTTGCTGAGCTCTTGTGCCTCATGGTAGTTTTCTAGGAACTCTACCAAAGATAGTTTGACCAATTTAACTGGACTCCTTCAGCACAATGGGCTACTAGCACAACGAGACGTACTGGCACCTCATCAGTGTGGCACTTCCTCATCACCTTCCCTACTAAAATCTAGGTAGCCACCTTTATAGCAGGGTCACAGATGCTGGATATGGCATATCTCCGTGGATTGTTCACTAACTTAAACTTTTCCTTCATGGCCTCTACAAGGGCCTATCGTCGCCTTTTCCACCAAATATCATAGACCAATTTTCTCCTTTGTAGGGCAATCACATGATCCTATGGATCAATCTGTCAGTGATGGATATTGCCTCCTCTAGCCACAGGCACCTATCATGCACCAAGCATAGTAGGTGCTTGATGATCAAGACTCTAATTGGGGTGCAGTTGTAGTGCGACACCCATAGCATATTGAGCAAACCTGCCTTGTCTACTCCTCTGAGCCACCTTTTTGGCTCCAAAGCAGTCATCCCTGTGTTTGTATCGATAATGTGACACATCAGCTACTTGTTTTCCAAGTGAGGGAACTTCTCATGGTCAGCCAAGTCCCAGTCTTTGATTTCCAATAGAGGAACCCGTGCCAAGCATGGTCCTTCAAAAAAAATCTCATTCACAATAGAGGGGTTTACAAGAAGACCTTGCACTCATTGATATATTTCAGTACCTTGGCCTTGCCTTTGCATGGAGGGACGTACTCAGGCAACTGAGTGATAGCGTCAACACCCTGGGCTTCAAATTTGTCCACGTATATTCCCACATCTTCACCATCCATCAATATGTCTTTGATTTCTTCCTCCTCCTACTCTAGATTGATGGCTTTTCCTTTCTGCTGTCCAGTGGCCTTGCCCTTTGGTGGGTTTCTTCTTGGCAATGTGTGCACCAGTATCTTAGGCTACTTGCCCTTCTTATACTTCACACTCTCCTTTGTTGGGGTCGGATTTGGTCTCGGTGTCCTTGGTGATTTGGGGACTTTCGCCAATACTTCGGCAACCTCTAGAGAAACTACTTATGTCTTGCTAATGACTTCTGGAATATCCTCGTCAGTCATCACTGCTTTAGTCTCCATGGTTGTGGAAGGTGTCGAAATAGCACTCATCATCAACGCTCATGATGTCTCTGGTAAGTTATCAAATGCCAAACTCACTATCAGAGCCTCGAAGAATTCATGGTTCATGTGTGCCTGAGAGCTCAACAACTCAATTATCAAAATGCCAATTTCTTTTTGCTAGGCATCCACCTATAATTTATAGGGCATTTTGAATTCAAATCCGACCGTTCCCCCAAATTTGGTTTAGTAATGCTGGATCCATGGCAGATTTATAAGCATCTAACCCATAAATTTAAATGTTGATTTCCCACTCCATTTGGTCGCATTTCTAACATCAAATTGAATAGTGACTTTAGTGGTCACTTTCTCGGCTGACCTGCGTGATATCTCCCTGGGTAGCACAGCTGTCTTCATCCTACCATGAACCCTGTCACACTTCCTTGCTTTGCACAATCCTCCAATCATGTAGCTCCACAACCCGGGTAGTGTAGTTTATAGTCCCGTGCCTCTTTTCAGTTGCCTAGAGTGCTAATACTAGGCTACCTTCATGTAGTCACATGGTCAGACAACCGGTGGATAGGTTTAGTTGACTACCATTTACCTTTCCTGAGAAGGGATCTCCATTCAATTTAACCAGCTATACCAATCCTCCATCAGTAATCTGCTTAACGACCTAGGGCCCTATCAAGTTCGTTCTCAATTTTCCTCAAAATTTATCATACTTGCTATTATATAACAAAACCAGGTCATTTACCTGAAAGTTACGTAGCTTAATGTGTCGATCATGCCATGCTTTTTCACACTACTTTTGGACTTGTTGGTGAAGTCCAGCTAGAAATATTTCTTCCTCAAGTTCATCTAGCTGTGTGATCCGCTCCTCGAGGGCTTCGCGATCCATAATACTCTTGAGTACCTCTATGCATAGACTAGGCACAATGTGTTCAATGGGCCTCATCGCTTAAACACCATATAGAAGCCTAAAGGGTGTTTGTCCAGTCAATTTCTTGCATGTCGTCTGATAGGCCCATAGTACTGCAGGTATGCGTAGGTCCCAATCACTTCACTGAGCATTGTAAACCTTGGTCAATGCATTCTCCAGCACTTTATTGAATGCTTCCACCAACCTGTTAGCCTATGGGTGATAAGGCATACTCTTCTGGTGATATACCCGAAATTCCTCAGTCAGCGCACTGATCGTTTCATTCACAAAGTGCGTACTATGATCACTCATCAAGATCTTTGGACACCTGAATTGTGTCAGTATATACTCAAAGAGGAATTTTGCAACAGTCATGCCTGTACAATCCTATATAGGCAATGCCTTTACCCATTGAGTCAAATACTTCGTTGTGGTGATAATCTACCTCGCTCTCGTCTTCTTTCCTTGGGGCTGAATGGGTCCCACAAATTGTATTGCCCATTTTTCAAAGGGTTGTAATGTCATCTGTGGATTCAAAGGAAACTCATCCCTTCATGATGGCCTACCAGTTCTTTGACATACATCACATGCTCCATAATAAGCTTTTGAATCCTAATGTAGGGTTGGCCACCATAACCCTGCACGTAGAATCTTCTGTGTGGTCGCTCTCCCTACATAATGTGCTCCCACAACACCCCCATGAGTGTCTGTGAGGATAATGTTCCATTCAAACCCCGATACGTATCATCATAATATCTCATCAGACCCCATTTCATACAGATGCCCGACAATGATTGAAGAGTCTATCGCACGCACCACTAACTCCTCCTTTTGTTGGATGGTGTAACCTTCTGGGGCAGTTCCTGTCATTAGAAAGTGTATGATGTCTTCAAAATGACCATCTGTGATGTGCACTACAAATATCTACTCATGAGGCAATCCCTCCTCCAAATTACTGTGCTCTTCCCCTATCTGGATGCACAACAGGTGGTCTGGTCTAACCTTCACAATAACTTCAAAATCATACTCCTTGAACAATAACAACCACCTCCAGATTCTCCCTCACAACACAGCCTTATTTACAAGGTATTTTAATGCACAACGATCTGTATACATCTTAAAATGGCCACCCAACAAATAGTGTATGGACTTCTGGAGCATGTATATCATGGATAACCCTTCACGCTCAGTGGTGGAATTTCTTCTCCACCTTGAATAACCTTCAGCTTGTGAATGTTGTAGGATGGTCCAAGTCTCCTCCAACAACCTATGGCAGTACCACTCATAGTGCTATACATGATGCATTGACATGTACATGAAACTTGTTCTTCCAATCTCGGAAGACTAAAATTGGTGCAGTGACCATATTTTCCTTTAATACATCCAAGCTTATCTGACAGTCCTCGTTCAATCATAATGTGAAATCCTTTTTGAACAACAACTCCATATGTGCAGTGATCTGGGCATATCCCTTGATAAACATTCTGTAATACCTAGTATGCCCTAGGGTAGTGCATAGCTGTTTCACACTCCTTCGTGCTTCTAAGTTAAGTGTCACCGCAATCTTCGCGAGACCTACTATCAGTCCCTGTCTACAAACCACATGACTTAGTAGGGTGCCAAAAGGAACACAGAATAGGCATTTCTTCTGATTGAGTGTGATCTGGTACCTTCGACATGTATCTAGCATTAAGCGCAAAGTTTCCACTTGGTGTTTCACTAACCCAAACATAGTCCAATTATCAAAGTACAATTCCAGGAACTTACATATAAATTCATTGAACATCAAAATGACTACATGTGAAACAATCGTAGGCACATTCTTCAATCCTAAAGGCATTACAGTGTACTAAAAACACCCCCACTCAGTCGCAAAGGTCGTCTTGCTCCAATCCTCCCACACGATTTCTATCTGATGGTATCGAGAGAACCCATGAGTGATGGAATATCCTTCTTGGCCACCTACATTGTCCAACACTTCATCATTGAATGCAGTCGGGAAAGGATCATGTACACAAGTGTCATTTAACTTCCTGAGATCTACACATATCCTTATTTCATCCCTATGCTTCTTTTCATGTACCACCATTGGGCTTACCCAATCAGATTCTTCTTTTGGCTCAATGATGCCTACTACGAGCATCCTTTCTAGCTCTAAGTGAACCTTTTCCCTATACATCGGATTGAGACGATAAGGACTCTGCTTAACTGGCTTTGCATTGGGCTTTAACGTGATCTTCATAATACCCAGGTCTCCTATTATATATTTTAGATCCATAAACTTGGTAGGGAACAAATCTTGGTATTCATGGAGAAAGTCAATGATCTTATCGACTATCGCGTCATCCCATTACTCTC
Source organism: Pinus taeda (assembly GCA_000404065.3). Lineage (NCBI taxonomy): Eukaryota > Viridiplantae > Streptophyta > Pinopsida > Pinales > Pinaceae > Pinus > Pinus taeda. The sequence continues at coordinate 80,359 of APFE030664885.1, forward strand.
CAATCTCCAGGAATTTGGGCTCCACCTCCATAACAATATTCAGCTGTTTCATTTTTAGTGGCACGATTATATCAAGATTCTCAATCTGCGGTCCTTCAACCTTGCGTTGGCATTTTGTTTGAAGGATGTTAATATTTCACGAATCCTCATCTTCTTCTTTAGCGGTCATGTTATTTCATTCCAGCGCATGACTTAGCTAAGTAGTCCAATTGAGTTGAATCGAGTCGAAAGGTCAAACCCATCTTTAAAGATAAATGGCATTATGAATCCTTCGCACAAAATATCCCATTCACCTATACCATAACGAAGTTATGTTTCTAAGTATGAGTTCATTGGGATGACATCTAGGGTGTGATATAACAAGTGCACCCATTTAGGTTGGGGCTTCACTCCATAAGCCTCAGCCCATTTGGCTAAGTGTGCACACACGTCATACATCCCATCATATTTTTCTGTCAGTCAAACCTTCAACTTCCCAAAGTATGTCCTCATCATCTTTCTACACTCACGTGAATCATCAAAGCTACCCTTGTGCATAGCCCACCACCTTGCGGGTGTAGTGCGTGGTACCCAGTCCAAAGCCTAGAAGCACTTCTTCTCCGGTACCTCCCTTTTGAATACATCCAAAATATGTATACATCATTTGGGCCATCATAAGTGGGTAGATTTCTTACCTTTGACGACACATAGCACAATGATCAGGTCATCATGTTAGAACTTAGCATGGTTATTTCATGTAACCGACTCTACTAGTGCTCTAATTCTTCATTAGAGTATGAGGTGTAGGAACTCTCGCGATCCCATCTAATTCATCCATTCACTGTTGGATTCACCCAATCTTGGTATCGTGTTGTTATCCTATAGATACAGTCTAGATCATCATCTCTCTCATAACTGCAAACTGATTCAGTGTAGTGCCATCCTTCAGCAGGATCTAGGGGTACTATTATGCAGAGTAATTTCTTCTCAAACATGATCTTTCACTTCTTTATGTTGATCACCCCATTCATATTATTAGCCCAATGAATGCCAAGGAGCACAGGGTAGGGTTTATTGTCATCTACAATTTTTATTACTTCAATGTCAGCCTGTACCCTCAAGCCTTCAATATCTATAATGACTGTGAAGTACCAAGGAAGGTATGTTTTGATGGTCATTTTGGAATATTTTCATTAGAACTCAAAAGCCTTTTGCATGGGAAATTTAGATAATGATAAAAATTTATAACGAAACATGAGAGATTACTGAGAAGCACTGATAATCGTCATTTCTATGTGCAAGAGGGAGGAAAAGCAGAAGGTGGCTTTTCTAAAAGTAAAGATAAAGATGAGCTAACTGTTGTCCCTTTGACGGAAGACTGGAAGCGAACTAGATCAAAACGGATCAACCCAAGAAAGGATGCCGAGATACCAGCACAAAACAGAAGAGGGAAGAAGTAATGCAGTATTAATGATTCTGCGAATCCCTCAGGATCTTAGATCCTAAGGGATCGCTATTTTATCTATTTTTGTATCTAGATGTCTCTGCCATCTCCCGTATAAAAAGGGATAGCATTGTTGGCTACAGGGGAAATCTTTGTGTAATTTCTTTTAAGGAAGATTAGGACTATGATCTTTATGTTCTGTTGAAGACTTGAGTTACTGTAATTTTATTGCATGCCTTAATACAGACTTGTTCACTCTTTTATCTTTGAGCCTGGATCTATCTTAAGCAGTCTACCCCTAGAGGCTAAGGGCTCGGCCCTGGAGGACACTTGCTCTTGTACTATTATGCGTGGTTTCCGTGTGTTTTGTTCATAGATGTAATCTAGTAATCTGCTGTGTTTTAAGAATATTCTATTACATGCTCTATTATAATAAACTCATTTCGTGTTCTTGAACTTTATGTTGATGCTACGCCATTTTACCAATCCTTCAAGTATTGATTAATCTCTATAGGACATTGTTAATCTATTACAGAATTCATCACGATTGTGTCTTGAATTATAACAAATCATCTTGGAAGGTCTATTTTCATATGATTACTGAATGTTGTTATTCATGAGATACAATCGCATGCGTTTATCCAGATTAATAACAGAAGTAGATTGAGTGTGTTGTGTTTCTAAGGTTTTGATCGATAAGACTGTTCCATCATAAGTGTACACCTTTTAGGACTAAAGGGTTGATGTTTTGATTGGAGTGATTGAATAGAATTACAGCTTAAAGAACTTGGTTATTTCTTATCTCGACTGCTGTTCTATTTCCAAATTGTTGTTCCATTTATTTACTATTCCATTTGTTGTTCCATTTCCAGATTGCTAATTTGTTGTTTCTTAAGGATATACTCAGGCTGTAGTGGGCCCCAGCATCTGCTACTTGGCCCCCAGGACCTCTAATCTGCTCCCATCAGCTATGAAAGGGATGTGTTATTGCTACCAGGCACTTGGCTGATGTGCTGTTCTATATCTTTGCTATTTTACGTACTGTTTCATTTCTAGTCATTAAGAATGGTCCCAGGCTGTAGTGAGCCCCGCACCTGCTATTTGGCTCCGAGACCTCTGATCTATTCTCATCAGTTATGGAAAGGATGGGTTATTGTTACCAAACCTTCGGCCGATGCAATACTTGGTGTGGTTTAGTCTTTTAAGTAGTTAAGTTGTGAATTTCCTTTCGTAGTTTTTAAATAGCTATACTACAAGCATTACTCTGGTAAGTGCTAAAGCCTCAGACTGAGACACTCATTGAAATAACCAGACGTTCGCAGATTGATATATTAATGTGAGGTAACTAGAGGTGAAAGAGATCCTCTTTATAGATCTACATTTTGGCGCCGTTGTCGGGGAAAGAGTGTAGCCATTTTTCTTTTTCAGTGTAGTGTACAAACCTGCTAGGGAAGAATTGGGTTTTGAAAATGGAAGGTAAGAACCTACGTATGGAGCATGTAAAAGCCCTGCTCCTTTGTCCACTTTCCTGCAGAATTACTGTTATCTACTTAAAACTTAGTAGTTAAATTGAGTGCATGACTAAGCAGAAAAAGCCGGAGAAAAATCCCAAACTGTTACCAAAATCAGAAAAAGCTAAGGGACTGGTGACCCTTGGTTGATCAACATACATAGACAAAATATATAAGAAAGACGAACCTCAGCCTTCAGTAGGACTCAGGAAGGTTACTTCCAAACAGCCTACTAGTTCCCTTCAGGCCTCAGGCTCACCATCTGAAGCCTTTGCTGAGGTGCATAGTCAGACCGACGAACAGGACTTTCAAGAGATTGAAAATTCTATTCTAGAACAACTGCAGGAAGGGAATCTCAGTAATCTTTGTGAAGAAGAAGGGGAAACAGGGGAAACTGAGGAGCCAAGATCTCCTCCTAGGATAACTCATCTATTGAATAGCCCAGACAAGGGGAGTGAGGTAAACATTATTATTAAGGACACCCTATTTCCTCAGACAGAAATTCAAGATAAAGGAAGTGCTATTAAAACTGTTCCTGTTGAAAACATTCCCCTTCAACCTAGGAATACCCTCTTAGATCTTCCAGAAGGTTATTGGCATATATTTGACCCAATGGCTCAAAATCAGCCAAACACCCAAACCTCTACATTACAATACCCCATAGTGGATTCCACAGCAAATGCTCCTTTGAAATCAATCCCCCTTCAACACATTCCCACATTTCATGACTTACATCAGAGGACCCCGATTCATTCTTATTCGAGTTTGATGTGCTATGCAGGGGATATGATTACACCATTGACCCCCAAAAACTAAAATTGTTCCCTTCCACTTTGAAAGGGGAAGCTTTAAGATGGTTTATGGGACTAGGTGGTGGAGTTATAATTAACTGGGAACAAATGAAAGAGTCTTTTCTAAAAAAATACCAAGATTACTGTAGGTCTAGAGAACGAAAAGATGAAATATTTCAGATGATAGCTAGACCAAATGAAACATTAGAGGAGTACGTGGAACGTTTCAAGTATAATATACAAAGATCCCCTTATTAATCGTTGTCTTTGCCTGATAATGTGTTGAAAACAACATTAATAAGAGGCATGAAAGAACAGTGGATTGAAACATTAAACATTATGGGGAAAGGGGATATATACCAGGAAAGTTTTGCTGACATAATTGATTTATGTATCAGGAGTTCGAGAGGCAGTACATGAATCAAACCAGCAAAACATGATTGATTTGCACGAGAAAAAAAAATTCATCAGAAGGAGTGACACGAGTAGAAATTGGGAATTTATTTGAAAATTTTAAAATTGATATACTAGGAACACTGACTACACAATTGGACATTTTGCAGGCTAAGCAGAAACAAATGGAGGCAGAACAAAATTTGGCAATCTTCTGCCCCAGGTGCAGGAAGAAGCATAGCCATAAGGAATGCCCACTAGATACAATTTAGACATGCGCCATTTGCACAAGCGATGACTCTACAGAAAGTTGTCCCTCATTACCTGGACTGAATGCAGTATATAAGGAAGCAGAAGAAGAACCAGAGGTAGTATATTTACTTAACCAGCGTCGTCAGTGGCAGCCGCGACAAACTGGTATGATTTCAGACCCAGCTTCTTCTTTTCAGTATCCACAGTACAATAATCAACAGTATAATACTGGAAAAGTCAGTTTCAAACCCCATTTCCAAACTAGTCATCACAGTCATACCCTTCTGTAAACCTGTGGCTACGTCAGACAAGCCAATCTGGCTGGTCGAATCCTCCTTATCCCCCACCATACTGGAAAAGCAACCCATACCCACCACAATGGACTCCCCCCACTTCACAAGGTTCAGTCTGGCAGAATAACTGGCAGATACCAACACACCAGCTAGTAGGAAACATTCCTTTCCCTCAACCTACACTACCAGCTTTACAGCAAAACCCCCAATCTAATCTCAGACCCCAACTCCCAGCCCAGCCCAATCCGAATCCAAATAACAGACTGGTCTAAGCACTCCAAATTTTAGAAACACCAGAAGAAGGACCCAAGCTGAGGGAGTGCAATGATCTGCAGCTAAGATCTGGGAGTATTATTCAAACAGAGGGAAACAAAATAGTTCAGATTGAAGATCAGTTACCTAGAGAACATTTGTCACAAGAAGAGGATGAAAATAGACAACAAACTCAGAATCAACAACTACATCCTCTCCCCCATCCCCGGAACGTTTAGTCACACCTCGACCTATACAGCAACCTAATTTTGACATTTTGGGAGAATTACAAAAATTTGTACATAAAAATCCCATTCCTTCAGGCCATTCAGGACATTCCAATATACAGTAAAACTATTAAGGAATTATGCATAAAAAGACCAAGAAGGAATGTAATAGATAATCGAAGAGTTCAAGTAGTCGGCACTTTATCTGATCTATTATCATGAAAAGAAACACCTATTAAGTATGAAGACCCAGGAAACCCAATAGTAATTGTTCAAATTTATGGCCAAACCTTAACCAATGCCTTAGTTGATCTTGGAGCTGCAATCAATATATTGACCACTTCCACTGGCCAAAAGTTAGGAATTACATCTGTAGAACCCACTTCAACTTTGCTGGAATTGGCTTATCGATCTGTGGTTAGGCCGGAAGGCATACTTCATGATGTTATGGTCTCGGTTGATTCTTGGGAATACCCAACTGATTTTCTGATAATAAACCCTAAAACTCGACTAGATGGACATCCATTGATCTTAGGAAGGCCTTGGCTCGCTACCGTTGATGCCTATATCGGCTGTCGGCAAGGGAACATGATCATAATTAAGGGGGCATATATTGAGAACTTAGTACTATATCCCCCAGCGCAGCCAAGCATCACAATAGTTAAAACTAATATGCACCCTGTATCATATCTTACTGACAACATTAGATCTCCATTAATTATACAAGAAGCACTAGAGTTCAAAGATCAAACAGAAGATGACGTCATGAGTAACTTTATTAGTCAAATTGAACTCACATCTCATACCCAGTGTCATATGATAAAAGCAGCATTTGATAACGAAGTAGAGGAGGAAACTCTGAAATATGTGCATGACCATAAAATCCCTGTCACTTCAATTGCACATAGTAAAATTGTGGAAATCGAACCTAGGAAGACCTTAAAAATTAACGTCGACCTTACACCGGAAAAAGAAACAAAACTCATCCATATTTTAACAAAATATAAAGATGCATTTGCATGGGATTACCTTGATATGAAAGGAATTGATCCTCAATTGTGTACACACCACATCTACATAGAAAATGATGCAAAACCTGTTAGACAGCCTCAAAGAAGACTAAACCCTCATCTGAAAGAAGTAGTAAAAGCTGAGCTCCAAAAACTTTTAGATCTTAACTTCATCTACCCTATCTCTCATAGTAAATGGGTCTCCCCGCTTGTGCTGGTACCGAAAAAGAATGGGAAGTGGAGAATCTGCGTGGACTATAGAGAACTAAATAAGGCAATGTAGAAATATCACTTTCCTCTGCCATTCATCGATCAAGTATTGGACACTTTGGCAGGCAAGAAATTCCTTTCTTTCTTGACGGCTTCAGCGGGTATAACCAAATAGAGATTCCCCCTGAAGATCAGGATAAAACTACTTTTACTTGTCCTTGGGGAACATTTTCCTATCGAGTTTTACCTTTTGGTTTATGTAATGCCCCTACCACATTCCAAAGGGATATCCTTAGCATATTTCCAGATCTAATAAATGAAGGACTGGAAGTATATATGGATGGTTTTACCCCATGTGGAGAGGAGTTTGATCCAGCATTGGAAACACTAGAAAAAGTCCTACAATGTTGTATAGCTACGAGGCTTTGTCTAAGCCATGAAAAATGCTACATGATGATGACAGAAGTACTTATTCTAGGACACTATATTTCAGCAGCCGACATTCAGGTAGACCCATCCAAAATCCAAATACTTTTGCTTATTCCTACTCCTACTACTCAAACAGAGGTACATAGCTTTCTTGGATTCTCTAGTTATTACAGAAGAATTATAGAACATTATTCACGTATTGCTACAACATTGTATGCACTAACTGGTAATATCGATTTCCTTTGGATAGAGAAATGTGAACGTGCTTTCAATGATCTGAAAAAACATGTATCTATAGCCCCAGTCCTTCGGGGACCAAATTGGGATTTGCCATTCTAGATATTATCTGATGCCTCAGATACAACCATTGGAGCGGTCCTTGGCCAGGAGGAGGATAGAAAACCATACGCCATTTATTACATTAGCAAAAATCTATCCCCTGCTGAATTAAATTATACTGTCACTGAAAAGGAGTTTCTAGTTGTTATACATGCTATCAATAAATTCAAACATTACATCACTGGATATCCCGTTATCTTGTACACAGATCATTCTGCTATAAAATATTTAGCAAATAAGCCTGTCACAAATGGCAGAATAACTAGATGGCTGATTTTATTGCAGGAGTTTGACATTACAATCAACGATTGACCCGCAAAGAAAACCCGGTAGCTGATTTCCTCTCAAGAATGCCAAAACCAGTCGATGCAACAGCAGTTGAAGATCAGTTTGTAGATGAGCATCTCTTTGTTGTTTCTGTTCAAACACCCTGGTATGCCGATGTCGCCAATTACCTAGCAGTAGGTAAGTTACCAAAACATCTAACCCCTAATGAGCGGAAACAGATTGTCCAGCGAAGTACCATATTTTCCTGGATTGGGGGCTATTTCTTTCACATAGGGGTAGACATGCAAATCAAGAGGTGCATTCGACAAGATGAAATTTTTGATATATTGAAAGCATGCCATGACCAACCATGTGGTGGACATTTTGCTGATCGTAGGACTACATATAAAGTATTACATACGGGATATTATTGGCCCACAATTTTTAAAGATGCAAAGAAATTTGTCCAAGCATGTGATAGTTGCCAGAGGGCGGGACACCCTAGTCACTCAGATGAGATGCCTTTGAAACCATAGTTAGTCATCAAACCGCTCGAGCGATGGGCCCTTGATTTCGTAGGGCCAATCAACCCACCATCAAACCGGAAAATATACATTGTAGTGGCAACAGAATATGTCACCAAGTGGGTTGAAGCAGAAGCCTTGCCTAGAGCTACCGAAGAATCTGTTATACAGTTCTTGCTCCATCTATTTGTGCACTATGGCCTCCCTAGAGAAATAATCACAGATGGAGGGCCACAGTTTGCTGGGAATAGAATAGCGACAACACTCAAAAATTATCATGTTCAGCATAAAATGACCACCCCATATCACCCACAGCCAAATGAGCAAGTAGCAAGCAGCAACAAGATAATAGAAACGATTCTAACTAAAACAGTTGCATCACATATACGCGATTGGGCTGCCAGACTACCAGAAGCACTGTGGGCTTATACAACAACATGGAGAAGCACAACTGGCCACTCACCTTACCAGCTCATGTTCGGAAAGCAACCTATCTTTCCTATAGAACTTGAAATCCATACATTACGAACAACACAAGAAGTTAGGTTAGACTTAACCGAGGCACAAACTAATCGATTGCAACAGATTAATGAGCTGCATGAAATTAGGCTCTCTGCACTTCAACACACTGCCCTGATACAGCAGCAGAGAGCTAAATGGCATGATGCTCTCATCAAAAACAGAGTCTTCCATGAAGGATACTGGGCTCTTTTATATGACTCTAGATTTTAGGACTTCCCCAGGAAACTCCAAACTCGTTGATTGGGACCATATGAAATTCAGAAAGTACATGACAATGGTACCCTCACACTGATTACTATTGATGGTTCTGGGTATACCTTTAAGGCAATTAGCCATCGAGTTCATCTCTATCGCAAACCACTTACTCAGGAGTCCTTCTGCCAACAATTACGCCAAGATTCATATATGGAGATCTTACGGGAGCGAGACAAGTCTCCTCCACCTGTAACTCACTAAGCAATTTACTTTTCTTTACAATTTGTATATAATTGTTTGAATTATTTTTGTACATATTTTTTACAGCATGTTTTGATTTTTATTGTTCATTTTCCAAAAAGGAACAATACTTGTGATTTTTGTTGTTCATTTTCCAAAAGGAACAAAACTTGTGATTTTTGTTGTTCCTTTTCCAAAAGGGACATCGCTTTTTATTTTTGCTGTTCCTTTTCCAAAAGGAACAACACTTTTGATTTTTGCTGTTCCTTTTCCAAAAGGAACAACACTTTTGATTTTTGTTGTTCCTTTTTCAAAAGGAACAACATTTTTTATTTTTTTCTGTTCCTTTTCCAAAAAGAACAACACTTGTGATTTTTTCTGTTCCTTTTCCAAAAGGAACAACACTTTTGATTTTTGCTTTTCCATTTCCAAAAGGAACAACACTTGTGATTTTTGTTGTTCCTTTTTCAAAAGGAACAACATTTGTGATTTTTGTTGTTCCTTTTTCGAAAGGAACAACACTTGTGATTTTTGTTGTTCCTTTTTCAAAAGGAACATCACTTGTGATTTTTGTTGTTCCTTTTTCAAAAGGAATAGCACTTGTGATTTTTGTTGTTCCTTTTTCAAAGGGAACATCACTTGAGTGTTTTTGTTGTTCCTTTCTCAAAAAGAACAACATTTGTGTGTTTTTGTTGTTCCTTTTCCAAAAGGAACAACACTTGAGTGTTTTTGTTGTTCCTTTCTAAAAAAGAACAACATTTGTGTGTTTTTGCTGTCTCCGAAAGAAACATCACTATTTGATTTATGCCAGTCTTTGATTTTACTAAAAAACACCGTTGATTTGCGTTGTTCCTTTCTCTAAACGAACATCCGTTGTTGTGCCCTTCCTTGAAAGATCACTAGTTATATGATTTAAAACAGCTTGTTCCTTCTCAAGGATGCTGAGGGCCAATGATCTCTCGAGTCTTTTGTAAAACAACTATCTACTTATGTAATGGAAACAAAACCACAGTATACGGAAATCGGTAAATAATAAATAGCTATCCTTATAAGTAACTGCCCTGAATTGGCGAAAGGACGTAGGGAAAAGATATGCTTATGTATTACCTTTTGTTGCCATTGTTCTACTAACTCTGTTCTGATTGGTTATCTCTATCATGCTGATTCTTTTTCCTCTATTTTGATTATCATTCGCCAATAAGATCAAAGAGTCTATACCTTCGTATTGGGATTTTAAGACTTCTTCCACCATTCCTACTCTTAAGGAGTGTTGAACCACCCTTTGTGTATAAACAAGAAAGGTTCTCTATTAAAACCAAGAAAAAAGAAGAAAGCAAAGAAGTTTTGTCAAATTGCAGGATAGGGAGTCTCATTACGAGCTTGCCTACCATGATCATCAGGATGGAAGCGAAGTGGCATTCCCACTAGGGCCACCATAGCCGGGAAATGGTCCAAAAGGTATAGAAAAATAATAAGTAACCCTTGGAACAAGAGGTCTCACCACGAGCCGTCCTGCCCATTATTCGCTCCTTCCTCATGATTGGCACTATGACTAACTGGTTACCAAGCCTGTATAGTGGCCTACAGTTTTGACATTACATAACACCTCCTCGCATACACAAAGGACTATGGTTCCCGGGGTGAAATAAACAACTCTGCCAAGGTTATAGACACGTGTCGGTAGCAGAGCTCTATTAATGGTATTGAAGTCATAACCTTTACACCAATGGGTAAGGAGATTATAACCTTTGTTTCTTATAACGTGATAATTAATTACCCAACCATATAGCGCATGACTACCTATTACCGCCAATCCTTACAGAGCTAGTGACAGTGACCGCATGAGACTTGCTAATTATGGCAAATGTCTTATCCCCGAACTTCCATCAACTCACCGCACTCGCTTACGTATTAAAAGCGATCTAACTTTCTACCTTGATTTCAGTAATACACTGTTTTTGTGGACATGGCATATTCTCATAAGTTGTTCCATAAAGGCCTCACGGCAGAGCAGACGCTGCTCCTTTATTTGACGGCTGGGACAACCTATCATATTGGGAGGGGGAGGTAACCTCATCATTCCCCAGAATACATGTCAGCCCGTTGTTTGAGAAGATCTTGTACTCGAGCACAACACTGCTCAATGGTATGATCATTTGCCATTTTTGTTTTCTTCTGCATGAATCGTTGTTCGAAGCTATTTCCATTGCATACGCCATTGCATTTGAATTTGAACGAGAAATACGCCACTAGCTTCTCTGCGTCTCAATGAACAGCTCCTGTTCCTTTGAGAATTTGCAAGTGAAGCCATGGGAGGAAGGTCAGCCCGCCGAGAACCACAAACATTAACTGTTTTGGCTGCAGCCTGGAGAATCCTGAAGAAAGTAGAATGGTTGACCTACCTCAACCGCCTGAAGGAGTCTAATGAAATTGCAGCGAAGGAATTTTTACAGAACCTATAGGAAGAATACTCCACAAAAAGAGGAAAGCGAATAGAGGTCTCTGACGATATCATAGTGAAAGTCATAGGACTACCGGCCACAGGACCAGTATGGACAATAAAGAAGGAAAGGCTGCAGAAGATTGTGGAAATCTTTCAGGACAAGGGCCAGAGCTTAACAATCCGAGGAAAGGGGGTGCTACCAGCAACACTAGGAGAACCATGGGTGGAAATGGCGAAAATTATCCAGAGCTACATTACTTGCGAGGGCAGAAAAGACGTGGTAAGACCACGACATCTAAAAATCCTAGCTATCTTAAAACAAAAATGTTATGTGAATTTACCTGCATTGCTAAATTCGCTATTGCATGATGTGGCACGAAGTATGAAAAAGGCACATCACATAGAATCTGTGGCTAGCCACCACGGATTAATTCACTTGATAGTGAATCATAGTCTTACCCAGCAGCAAACCAGCTCGGAAGAACTAATTGATATTATTAATAAAGGGACGACCACATCTGGATGCCCAGAGAAACGAAAACGAATTGATAGCACACCCCAACATCCACAGAAACGAAAGAAGGACACTTGCACAGAAGTGCAAGCTGAAAAACGAGCTGAAAAACAAGCTGAGAAACAAGCTCAAAAGCAACTTGAAAAACAACGTGAAAAGCAGAGGCATGACGCTGGTACATCTGAACAACGTAGAAAGTCGGCAAGGCTTGCAGTGTTACAAGCAGAGCTGAAGAAACCCTGGGCTCACACGAGCCAAGCGATAGAGATCATAGATGAGCAATTTGCGGAGATAGAAACAGAGGAAGAAAGTAACGAGGATGGAGGGCAGTCTGCAGGGACAGAGACTGAGGCAAAAACAGAAGAGGAAGATGTCGAAGGGGAAGAACAATCAGCTGAAACAAAAACAGAAGAAGAAGACGTCGAAGGAAAAGAGCAGTTTCCAGAGGCAGAAATAGGAGGAGAAGAAGAACAGGATGAGTAGACTGAAGAAGAAGGAGACGAGAAGGAAGAAGTTGAGCGGCCCGAGCAGGAGGAAAAAATGGAACAGCAGGGAGGAAGCCCAGTACAAAATCCGATAGGGGAAGATGAATTGGCCAATATTCTGGCCAATATGGCCGAGTATGGCCAACCCTTGAGTCCATCCAACCTCCAGGCCGAAGAAGAAACCCAGGAGAAAGATGCACCCAAGTAAGTGCATACAGAAGAAGCAGAAGTAGAAAATTCACCCGTTGATGATGAGAAGGTAACAGAAAATGTCAAGTAGGAACAACTCGTTCCTAGTAAAAAGGCACCAGAGGAAAGTCCAGAGGAAATAAGGGCAGAAGAGGAATTGGCCCAAGAAACAACAGATCCAAGCAAGGTTCTTACCCCGTAAGAGCCACCTGAAGAAGAAAATCAGGAAATTAGCCACAGTCTAACCCACAGCAAACAGTCTACTGTTCTTTTGGAAAAGTTGATGGAAATAAGGGAATTACAAAAGGAAAATGGGACACTGTTAAACGTAATAGTCAGGCTTCGCCAGTAGATTAGGCTTCTAAAAGCAAGACAAAGGGGGCTAGGGACCTCAATAAGAAAAAGTTCGCCCACACCAATAAGACCCTGTAAGAACAGGAGGCGAAGGACCGGGAGCCTTTCCACTACTCAAAACCCTGATAGAAGCCAAAATGTTGTTCCTAATGAAGCAGAAAGACAAATTGTTGTTCCAATTGAAACAGAAGAACAGACTATTGTTCCATTTGAAAAGGAACAACAGTGTGTCAGAGTTTGTGTTAAAATAGAAAAAGATGATAAGGTGGTTCAGACGGAGGCACCACCTTTGGGAGTAATAAGGGTTATGAATTCAAAGCAGTATAATAAGAAAGTCCAAGTAAAGCTCCCATCCTCCACAGATGCATGGAAAAAGGACCCAAAAACAAGAACCCTTCACCATCATTTGAAGCAGGCCCAACAAGAAGCAGAAAATCTCAGGGAGAAAACGGTCCCCCGTGAAAAATATGACGAATTACAGCAGCAGTTAAGGAACGTCAACTTGTCAGAAAGCCAAGCCTTCGAAGGATGGCGAAAGGAGCAAGAGAAAGTTGTCAAGGTAACCCATGGATTAGATGTAGTTATTAAACAAATGGATACCTTATGTGCTCTATACAATGATGCCCTAGCATGTAGAGCCCCTGCCAAAAACTATGCCCTGTTTCTAATGGAAAGATACTTACAATTGAAAATTAAGGCCATTAGGGGAGGTGCTCCCATAGAAATTAACACTATAAATGATTTTATAAATTGCTGTAAGCATTATGGGGTAAAAGTACAAAGATTATTGTGTAATTTTATCTGCATAACCTTTTACTAGAACAAGAGACCGAGCTAAACCCTAGCCCTTTTGTTGGAGATATTCAATTACAAGCATTCATTTCATTTGCAGTTAATCAAATTAAATGGCTTAAAGCCTACAATGCATTTCAGAGACAAGAAAACGAATTAGATCTATGGGTAAGAGCTGAGCCTAGAGACCCAGAACAGTTATGGAGAAGTCATAAAAATCTCATGAGGACTCCGGGGGTGATTGAAGCACTAGGGCCCATGCTTGAATCAATCATTCGGCAAGGGCTGCAGTTCTTTGCTTCTATCAAAGACCCTGCCATTGAAGCAGCTAAATTTCGATATGGAGTATCTAATCCAAACATTCAGCTCACAGAGCCATTTAAGTATGAAAATTTCAAGTTTGCTGCTAACTGATTCCCCCTCTATGGTGAATTTTTTTTGAGGGCAGGGCCATCCTGGTTAGGATATAGGTTCCGGAGTCCAATCATTAGGCATCCTGCACTCAGATACCAAGCCCTGTATGAGATGCCCGAGGGATAGACAAGCCATTTCTTTGATCATCTAGTTTCGCATCATGGGTATAGGCCCCCACACGAGATTCCATCTCCAGCCTGCTCCCCCACTACTCTGCATGTCAACTACAATGTTTTCATGAGGCCATGAAAAAGGGTAAGCTGGGGGATGTGTGGAGTGCCAAGGAAGGTATGTTTCGATGGTCATTTTGGTATCTTTTCATTAGAACTCAAAATCCTTTTGCATGGGAAATTTAGGTAATGATAAGAATTTATAACAAAACACGAGAGATTAATGAGAAGCACTGATAATCGTCATTTCTATGTGCAGGAGGGAGGAAAATCGGAAGGTGGCCATTCTAAAAGTAAAGATAAACATTAATTAACTGCTGTCCCTTTGACGAAAGACTGGAAGCGAACCAGATCAAAACGGATCAACCCAGGAAAGGACGCAGAGATACCAACACAGAACAGAAGAGGGAAGAAGTAATGCAATATTAATGATTCTATGAATCCCTCACGATCTTAGTTCCTGAGGGATCGCTATTTTATCGATTTCTGTATCTAGATGTCTCCGCCATCTCCAATATAAAAGGGATAGCACTGTTGGCTACAGGGGAAATCTTTGTGCAATTTCTTTTAAGAAAGATCTGGACTATGATCTTTATGTTCTGTTGAAGACTTGAGTTCCTGTAATTTTATTGCATGCCTTAATACAAATTTGTTCGCTCTTTTATCTTTGAGCTTGGATCTATCTTAAGCGGTGTACCCCTGGAGGCTAAGGGCCAGGCCCTGGAGGACACTTGCTCTTGTACTATTATGCGTGGTTTCCGTGTGCTTTGTTCATAGATGTAATCTGGTAATCTGTTGTGTTTTAAGAATATTCTATTACATGCTCTGTTATAATTAACTCATTTCGTGTTCTCCAACTTTATATTGATGCTATGCCATTTTACCAATCCTTTAAGTATTAATTAATCTCTACATGACACTGTTAGTCTATTACAGAATTCATCACGATTGTGTTTTGCATTATAACAAATCATCTTGGAAGGTCTTTTTTCATATGATTACTGAATGTTGTTATTCGTGAGATGCAATCGCGTGCGTTTATCCAGATTAATAACAGAAGCAGATTGAGCGTGTTGTGTTTCTAAGGTTTTGATCGATAGGATTGTTCCATCATAAGTGTACACCTTTCAGGAATAAAGGATTGATGTTTTGATTGGACCGATTGAATAGAATTACAGCTTAAAGAACTTGGTTATTTCTTATCTCGACTATTGTTCTATTTCCGAATTGTTGTTCTATTTATTTGATGTTCCATTTATTTGTTGTTCCATTTATTTGCTGTTCCATTTGCTGTTCCATTTCAATTGCTGTTCCATTTCAATTGTTGTTCCATTTCCAGATTGCTAATTTGTTGTTTCTTAAGGACAGACTCATGCTGTGTTGGGCCCCAGCATCTGCTACTTGGGCCCCAGGACCTCTGATCTTCTCCGATCAGCTATGAAAGGGATGTGTTATTGCTACCAAGCCCTTGGCTGATGTGTTGTTCTATTTCATTGCTATTTTACCTACTGTTTCATTTCTAGTCATTAAGAATGGTCCCAGGCTGTAGTGAACCCTGTATCTTCTATTTGGCTCCCAGACCTATCATCTATTCTCATCAGTTATGGAAAGGATGGGTTATTGCTACTGAACCTTCGACTGATGCAATACTTGGTGTGGTTTAGTCTTTGAACTAGTTAAGTTGTGAATTTCCTTTCGTAGTTTTTAAATAGCTGTAGTACAAGCATTACTCTGGCAAGTGCTAAAGCCTCAGACTGAGACACTCTTTGAAATAACCAAACGTTCCCAGATTGATATATTAATGTGAGGTAACTAGACGTGAAAGAGACCATTTTTATAGCTCTACAGTGACCCTTTGCAACCACCCCATGGGGACGATCTTCTACTAATTTGTCATCCTTAACTAACTTGGAGACCACTACAGCACGGGTCTTCCCATTCGTTCCCAATTCTTCTTTGGTAGGATGTTTTCATTTGACTCAACATCCAAAATTACCTACTCCATTTCATATTCTCCTATCTGCGCAGTTAGCCTCATCTCTAGTCATGTCCTTGTTTTATGCTTAACAATCTTTCATACCATGCATGGTTCACTCAGAGTGTTTCTCATGCATCTATTTGTAAGCTCTTTTAGTCCCTTCATAGCCTTGCTATCGTGCAACAACTTCATACAGGTCTCTAGAAAGGTTGGAAGCATATAAGGGTCCATTTCCTGATCAGGCTTATTATTGCTCCTTGAGCTAGAGGCCTTAGTGAAGCTCTTCTTTTCTTCCATGAACATTTCATGTGTGCGCTCCAAATCAAATTCAGCTTCCTTCGCTGGAGCTCTGCAAACCCATGCACTATCTTCAGGTTGTTTCCCCTTATCATCCCCTATTGCAGCTCTGCTTAGGAGCACTATATTCAGATTCAGATAATTTGTGTGAGGCTTAGACCTCATCAATTGCATGTTCTAAGTCAGCTGAGGTGGTAGTGCCCCTTTGTAACATATCCTCACTAGTAGTATAGGACAGTCCTCCGTTTCATCATCAAACAGGGTACAATATTTGGACAACAAATGCGTTGAGTTAGTGCAAATGTGGGCATAATGTGATGGTCCTGTTCAATAGTAGCATATTAGATGTCCTTGACCTCTACCAGTTCCTCCTCTGTCTTGGCCTCATCTGTGCCCCTAAAAGCCTATTCATGCCATCATTGCACTCTGGTGAGGGGGGCACGTTTATGCCTAAACAATATAGGTGGGTTTGCTATCCATAATTAATTCATAACTTCTGCAGTTGTGCTCATAATGCCATACCGAGCTATAGAAGTTGTAAAATAGTTGTTGTGGTGTTTATAGAAACTTCTGTAGCAAATGACAATTATTCGTTGTATGCTTTCCTGCTACCTAACATATAGTGCACCACATTATAGGCCCCATGCTTGATCCTGCTTGAGTTTCTTGCCTCAAAGTCATAGGTCCTCCTCCTATAATATAGTTTGCAATGACTGCAAAATTGTCTTTTTCATGCCCCTAACCCTTGCATTTCATGCACCATACCTCTTCGCACACCTCTGGTTGAAGAGTCCTATCCTGCTTCAAACATTGCATCTCGAGGAAAATATTTTGCAACTGTGCATGGATCTACTGAACCCCCAGATTTGGATCCTATGTCGGTGTTTCATACAGTCTTATCACAATATCCAATGCCTCTACCTGAGTCATTATCTTCTGTTGTGACAATGCAACCCTTAGGTGTGGCAAGATCAAAGCCACGAACCATTTGCAGTGTTGTCCATCTGTTAAGTTCATATTAGTTTCATTGATTTTACACTTCAATCTCTGATCTAATTCCCATGGCTCTTTCCTGGTTTCATCATGATTTCCTTTAACCCTAAAATCAATTTTTCCTTGGATTTAGGCCTACTAAACTATTTATTTAGTTTGTTCTAGATGTCCACCACCCCAGCGTTTGGGTTATCATTAGTGTACTTTATGTACGAGGTTAGCATGCGATCCTGCAAGGCACTAACCATTGTTTTCTTCTTCATGCGATCATCTGTAACACCTTGAGCTTCCCATACAACTTTCATGATGAATGAGAATTGGTTTCGGTCCTCATTTCCCAAGCCTTTAAACAAAGGTAGCTTCATTGACTTTTCCATGCTGAACTACGGTGGAGGTGGAGGTGGTATTGATGAAGTCGTAGGCGATGGCGGTGAAGTTGAAGGTCGTGTGGGTGTAAATGCATATCATGACAATCCTTGTCTTATTATGTGAATATCACTTCACGTAGAAGCCTGCGCTACTCCCTCTTCATCACCTCATGGAGGTGAAATTAATGGAATGTTTTCTAACCCTTTCTTCCATCGTTCCTATGATTCTTTCCACTTTGTGTAGCTCCAAACATCAAGGTTGCTACATAACCTATTTTTCGAACAATAATGTCTCAATCAAGGTATTCAAAGACTTCAAGTACTTACTTGGCAGACCTTTGCAAAAGAAACGCTCCACCTCGTTGTAGCTGACTGTGGTATTGACTGCGAATTTAGTCACAAATCCTCCTATGATGCGATTGAGCTAACGATAGACAGTGCGAGATATATTATCCTCATATGCTTCCAATATTTATACTAATTATTGGGTCTAGACAATATAACTTTCAAATATCCACCTTCCTTGGCTATCTGCTAGCTTCGTGATCCACTCGTACAGCTCAACTGAAAACGAACATAAAAGGATCCCATGGATATCTGTATATAGGTACCTATCCAGCCACTGTTCCTTTTCCAGTTGTGGATTTTTGTTCTCCCGTGCCACAAATTCATGGATCTTCCTATCCATCCTATCTCTGTTCTCTTTCTTATTTGGATTCCAGTGATACGACATCACACATATCTTATGCGGATTCCAGTCTCGAGAATGGAACCATTTGTTGGCTTGGTGGGGCGTGACCCATGTTCAGCATTAGTTAGCCAAACAAATCCCTACACTACTGGTCCTTTCGGAATCAGTACGTGGAGCGTAGACCAATGTCTCATCCGAAGAAGTATGGGAGGATGCCTGAACCAAGTTTCCGCACCCTAATATGGTCATGATGTCATTATATTCCTCCTATTCCTACTTACCTGCAAGTCATTATGTTCTAGGGCTCAATTTTTCTAGCCCTTTATTCCACCCTTCAATACCTCCATGAAGGGGTATTATTGGGCTTCTTGCAGCCCTAACCTATAGTTAGGTACTTTCGCGCTGCTAAGGCAATGTATAGAATAGGTTTCCAAGTTATCTTTGTAGGTTTTAACCCCATACAGAAATTACCTGCATACAAATTCTAAATCATAGAAAAAATAAACAATGCGAGAGTATAACACATAAAAACACATATGCACAGAGATTTTCCCCTGGATCCCGAAATCGGGACTACCAGCTTGATTTTCATTATGTTCCTTTCAATGTTACAATACATATTTATACATGCCGAAGCATCCAATACCATGGACCGAAAACCATTGCGTCCAAAAAACATGTGCGAAAATCATGCACAAAACCATATGTGGGTTCGCCCAACCTAACATAGTGTCCAAAACCAAAATTTTCCGGGGCGCTGCCCCGGACCCCATAAAGTGGGGTTACGGGTACCCCTCAAACCCACTGTTAACTATGTGGAAAGAATATAACACAACCCAACAATCTCCCACTTGTTTTCCTTCCACAGGGGGCCATAGGAGAGCTTAGTCATTTTTCCAGCCCTGAAACACCCATTGTTTCTCTACACCAAGAGAACTTCTTAGAGCTAACAGATTTTGTCAATGCATCTGCAGTATTATTCAAAGTGTCCACCTTTACCAGCAACACCTTTTTGTCTTCTATCATATCCCTCACAAAGTGATACTGAACATCAATGTGCTTTGTCTTTGAATGATAAGCAGGGTTCTTTGCCAAGAAAATTGCACTTTTGCTGTCATAGTCTATCCTTATAGCTCCCTGTACTAACCCCATACTTGAACACAATCTCTGCAACCAAACTGCTTCCTTGCTTGCATGAGTGGCTGCCAAGTATTCTGCCTCTGTAGTTGATAGTGCCACTACAGATTGTTTCTTACTCATCCAACTGACTGCACCTCCAAATAGGTTAAACACCTACCCACTTGTAGGTCTTCTCTGATCCAGATCTCCAGCCCAGTCTGCATCAACAAAGCCACGGATATCCAACACTCTGTCCAATCCTGGTCTTCCTTGGTAGCACAAACCATAATCACTAGTGCCACGCAAATACCTGAAAACCCGCTTCACTGTTGTCCATTGCTCCTTCCCTGGTTTTGACATAAACCTGCTCAATACTCCCACTGCATGTGCAATGTCTGGTCTAGTACAGACCATGGCATACATCAAGCTACCGACTGCACTTGCATATGGACACGGGACATGTCCTCTTCCTCTTCTTGTGTCTTGGGACACTGTTCAACAGATAACCTCACACCTACAGGAATAGGAACCTTCACCGGTTTACTATCCTGCATATTAAACCTTTGCACTATTGTCTCAACATACTTCCTCTGGTTTAACAGAGCTTCCTCTTTGCCCGATCTCTTTTAATTTCCATGCCCAAAATATAGTTTGCAGCACCGAGATCTTTCATGTCGAATTTGGAGGACAATTGGGTCTTCAAATCCGGGATAATTTCTTTGTCATTTCCAACCAGCAACATATCATCCACATACAAGACCAGATAAATAACACGGTCACCAATTAATTTAAAATACA
>APFE030664888.1:11610-33120 GCA_000404065.3 Pinus taeda
CACCCAAAATTGCCATCCCCTCAATTTGCCACCAAAAACCCTAAAAACCCCAAATCAACCCTTTTGATCAGTTCACTAGCCTAAAATCAGTGTTACCCTATTGGTCATCTCATCCATTGAAGATTTTACTGAGATTGACCGGAGAGAGCCTTCTCTTGCCCCATAGGGCTAGCTACGAGGCTAAATGGTTTGATGTTGCCTTGAGGTTTGCCTTTTTCAGCCTGAGGTGAAATTTCAAGTGCTAACAAAGACTATATGAAAAGATCCATGGTATGGGCACAACCATCCAGATAACGAGGATCATCATAAATATAAAGTCTCACGGTATGGTCACAGCCATCCGTATAGTAGAAACATGTGTACAATCATGAATAACAGAAAACTCCATGTAGCCTACGCCATAACAGACAAGACTCAGGGTCTTGCGCTCCATCCCGACCTAATCAATGTATGAATTCTAGCATGTGAATAAATTTGTTGAACTCGAACATGCTAAAAAACCACCTGATTACTGGCCAATGATGTGGACCATTAACAGGTACAAGAGAAACCACCAATAATGACAATGGATCTCAAGGTACAATAGTACAATCCATGAATGATAATGAAGCTGAGGTCAAACACTCATGGAATCACCCGATCGAAAGCCAATAAAGAAGACTTGTCGTCGGATGCAAAGAAATGACCATTAAGGCATCCCAACTCTAAGGTATTGAAAGGGAGTTCCTAAATCATCTTCTTGGATAATGAGCTAAAGTTGATAGGAAGTGACCCATCAAAGGATGGCAATGATGAATACCCCATCATCGACATGAAACAAGGAATAAAGTGGAATGATATTTAGGACTGTAGCAATGACTCAAAAAATGTATAGGTAAATAATTGCAGATTGGACTTCTCTTGAACATATTGGCAACATGACTCCGGAGTGTGGCAACATCTGACTCAACATAGGACTAAAGGTCATGATGATAGTGTAGAATAGTCAAATGAGAGGAAAAATGGATCACAAAAACCCAAGAGGACAAGTGACTAAGTGAGGATATCCCAAACCCGACACGAGAGAAGAAGAGTGTCATGTTCAAGATCGACACGCTGCCTATACAAAGGATGTCTCATGTTCATTTTTCCCCCACTATTTCTAGCGAGTACCCCAATTATTTTTATCACAAGCTTGAAGGGGATAACATATTTTTATTATGTAAGTTCATTCTTCGAATTAATCCATCCTAGTAAGATTTATTAGCCCTAGGAAGGAGAAACTTGGCCTCATCTTGGTGGCGAGTATTTTGTCGTAAGATTTCGACGTAAGAATAACAGGGCATCCTTTTCATGTTTATACAATTTGAAAAAGAAATGGAAAAGAAAATTCCATCATTTCCCTTTTTAATTTGTCCCTTGAACTTGAAAAGGTAGAAAACAATATCCGAGGTAACCTCTTGACCATGTCGACCAAGGTGTACCTTTTTTGTAAATAGTCAATCTTAGCCTGAAAAAGGGGTAAATGTATACTGAGGTGATGGTGATTCATTTAATTTAACGAGTTCGAAATTCCAAGTACTCGACAATCTTTTCAATTTTCGAGGGTCAGAAAAGAGCTGAAAGATGACTCCAGGGGGGTTCCTTTTTTGTTTATTTAATGTCCAAAACAAAGATAAAACAAAACTCCTAGAATCGGTCAATAATGATCAATGTTCACATTGAAGGCATCTATAACTGCACAATAAGCACACCCATCACTGATATCGAGAGAAAAATATTAAAATATTATGAAAATATTGTAGAAATTCCCACTGTAGATCAACAGATTATGCAATATACTAAAGCAAAATACAAGATCTACTTCTACAACAAACTTGTGGAAGCTTAATCGAATTGAGCAAGATCAAATAAAACACATATAACTGAGAATGAGAAGTCAATCACATGAAACACAGAAGAATACTCAGGGGAAAGCCTCAGCTAAAAACCCCACTATTTGTATTATCATACAAGGAAATATCTCAGAGATTACACACAGCTTTAGCTCTCACACAACTATCCAGCTCTCAGTACAATCCATCACTGTTGCTTATAGACAGAATAGACAACACATATGCCTTCCTTCATTCCTCCAAGCCTCCTATTTCCTTGCGCAATTTCTCCTGGGTCCTCCAGCTGCAACGTGTGCGATTCTCACCTCACACACAACTCTAACCTCTGAAATAACTGCACAATCCTGAAGGAGATAATTCCTTCTGCATGGATGAGTTTATTTTATAGGAAAATTCCTCCAACTGATAGTGCAATGTCCCTTCCTTTAATCTCAATTGGGTATTTGTCTGAACTGACATGCATGAGTTATTTATGAGAGAATATTCAGTTATCTGGAGAACACTAGTTGCATGCATGCATGCATTAACTGACTGAACTCACAATTAGTTCCTCAAACTGTTTGGAACTAATTTAACTGGACTTAACTCAGTTAACTGAGCTAACTAATTACAACTCATCCTTATCTCCTTAAGTAAGGGATAACTTCCTCAATCAAAGGGATAATTGTTACATGTCTTCACATAGACTTCATGTTTGATTTTCTCCAACTAATTAACTCAAGAAGAATTAATTAATTATTTTTCAAACAGCTAGTGAGACTAAATTTGAATTTGAATTCTCAATTTTAATTCAGGGACTAACTAAAATTAGATTCTATCCCAAAATTATATTTATAGCAATGATATTTGTAACATTTCTATTTTTTTCTATTTCCAACAGAGTTGGAGTATATCCTAAAATGATATTTATAGCAATGCTATTTTTAGCATTTTTATTTTTAGCATTTCTTGTTGCTATTTTCAACAGTCCCTCTCAACAAGAAAGGCATTCAATTTGAACCCGATCCTGAACCTTTGGAATGTTCTACATGCAACACTTCTCTCAAGTGTTGTTGCTCCAGCAACTCTAGGAACACAAAATATCCAACCTGAATCAGAATGATGCCTCTATCATCAAAGTCTTTGATTGTTGTTGCCTCTGTCGACTGAAAACTTTGCACCTATGTGCTCTTCAGTATCTGACTTCTCTAGCCTCTGTCACTTTGATCTTTGACTACATCAATCACACTGATTCCTCTTGTTGCATCTGTGTCATAGTTGGTCTTATCTCCCAGCACTATACCTCCTCTAATCATGTTGCATCATGCTACCCACTATTGCACTGCAACTCAGTTACTAAGAAGTAAGTAACTGATCTCCCAACTGACCTCCATGTTGGACTAGAAACACCTTCTAATGTTGAAGCTCCCTCTGCCACTGACAAGTGCTCCCTCTTTGACCTCTGTGCTACTACAACAACTCCCTACATCTCGCACCATTGCACACCTCCCTGTGCCATCCTGCATTGGTGCAACACTCATGTGCCTCTCGCATTGTTGCAGCCTGCTAGCTCTGTATAGTCTTGGGAATCCTGCACTGTAGCTCTCTCTGCCACTCCATCTGCATCCATCTCTACCCACTTAGCTAGTCCTGCTACTCCTTGTCGGGGATCCCATAGCAAGGTCTAATCAAAGAGGTTGGGTACCTCAAGGATCCTACCCCTATTTCAGCCTTCTTGGGACTATCACTTCACATCGCCCCACCTCACACCTGGAGGTATAGATGCATGTGATCCCTGTTCCCACTTGGCTCGAAATTTCCCCTACTGGAGATCTCTGCATGAGTGGATTCCTCCACTCAGTCTCCTCTTAGTATCTCCAATTGTGGCTCCTACAATTGTCTGAGACTTCTTCTAGGATTGTAGGTTGAGAAGTAATTTACTCTCCCTCTCAACCACCAAGTATCTCACCTTCGCCTTGCTCCTCAAGGCTTTGCATGCATCTTGTACCTCAAGTGCATACAAGTTCTTGGCTAGCACACCAATCTGTTTCATCTTTCTCACTGTCACGAATTTTTTTGGAAAAGCGTTGATTTTAAATCAGTGATATCTCCCTCATCTGAACTATGATTCAGTTGATTTATTTTTTTTGAATTTGGGTATTTTTTCGCAAGGAATACAGATATACTATTTGTTTCTGAAAATTTTGCACAAAAATTTTCATATCTACTCTGCAAACTTGCGACCCAATTTTATTTCTTACTTTGAATTCTCTTCTTTGTATATTGTTCATTGCTCCAATAAACTTTGCTCCGATACCATGTAGAAATTCCCACTGTAGATCAACAGATTATGCAATATACTAAAGCAAATTACAAGATGTGCTTCTACAACAAACTTGTGGAAGCTTAATTGAACTGAGTAAAATCAAATAGAACACATATAACTGAGAATGAGAAATCAATCACATGAAACACAAAATAATACTCATGGGAAAACCTTAGCTAAAAACCCCACTATCTGTATTATCATACAAGGAAATATCTCAAAGATTACACACAGCTTTAGCTCTCACACAACTACCCAGCTCTCAGTACAATCCCTCACTGTTGCTCATAGACAGAATAGACAACACATATGCCTTCCTTCAGTCCTCCAAGCCTCCTATTTCCTTGCGTAGTTTCTCCTCGGTCCTCCAGATGCAACATGTGTGATTCTCACCTCACACACAACTCCGACCTCTAAAATAACTGTGCAATCCTGAAGGAGACAATTCCTTCTACATGGATGAGTTTCCTTTATAGGAAAATTACTCCAACTGATAGTACAATGTCCCTTCCTTTAATCTCAACTGGGTCTTTCTCTGAACTGACATGCATGAGTTATTTATGAGAGAATATTCAGTTATCTGGAGAACACTAGTTGCATGCATGCATGCATTAACTGATTGAACTCACAATTAGTTCCTCAAACTGTTTGGAACTAATTTAACTAGACTTAACATAGTTAACTAAGCTAACTAATTACAACTCAAATACAACTCATCCTTATCTCCTTAACTAAAAAGGGATAACTATTACATGTCTTCACATAGACTTCATGTTTGATTTTCTCCAACTAATTAACTCAAGAAGAATTAATTAATTATTTTTCAAACAACTAGTGAGACTAAATTCAAATTTTAATTCAGGGACCAATTAAAATTGGAATCTCTCCCGAAATGCTATTTATAGCAATGCTATTTTTAGCATTCCTATTTTTTTCTATTTCCAACAGAGTTGGAGTATATTCTGAAATGTTATTTATAGCAATTCAGGTTTGGCTCTATACTGGTGACCTTATTTTTGGAGCGAGTGCCCCTCTTCTAGTATTAATGGGCAGAAGTACCACATCCTTCTCGCTGAGATCCGAGGCTCGTGAGATGGAGCCAGCTCATGCCTCGAGGAGGATCAGGTCAACATATGCATTATCCACCACATTTCTTCACTTGGCTTGAACACCAAATACTCGTGGTAGATGGTTATGCTTATGCTAGCACAAATTTTAGAGGGGATCTAGATCTACCTCTACCACCAGGCGAACAGCGGACCGATGTAGGTTAAAACTTGTTTTTTGGATTTTTTCAAGTTTTATGATTTTTATAAAAGTGTAAACTGAGATTCAACTTATGATAAATGTGCAGATGAGGGACCAGAGAGACCACCAAGCATGTCGCCAATAGCATGACGAGATGCCCATCCGATAGTGGGTGTGGACTATGAGGAAGGGGCTGACCCCTTAGCTGAGATGGAGTGCAATTTGGAGGCAATCACTTGAGGGGTTCCAGATTATTCCATTATCGACGATGTTCCACTACGTTAGCAGAGACATACTATGGGAGCGTCAACTGCTAAACCGAGTGATCAGGGCGGTCTCGTGCTATCATGAGCATTGTTTGATATTTTATCTAGTGTAAAATTCTCTCATGTAAAATTCTCTCATGTGATTTCTACCAAAAGACTTTGTTTAACACTCTAGTTTTTGACATTTTGATGTAAACACTCTCGCAGACGCGATATCTCTCTCTCTCTCTCTCTCTCTCTCTCTCTCTCTCTCTCTCCTCTATATCTATATATATATATATTATATATATATATATATAATATATATATATATATATATATATATTATATATATATATATATATATATGCATGTTTTATTTCTACTTATGTGTTCATAACATGATTCAGTTTTACAAATGACATAAATGTCTATCAAGAACGAAATTTGCTAATCTATCAGTTAATGTATTTAAATTACGTAGAATATGTTGATATGTAATGTAATCAAAATTTCTTTCGAACAATCTAACACGTATATACATATGCAATATTTGTGGATTTATCACTGAATAATGATTGTTTAATTGTAACACAACAAGCTCTGAATCCAACTTGACAACTAAATCCCTAATGCCAACGGGAACCGCTTCTGACAAGAGTTCAATAACGACACTATATTCAACAATATTATTAGTTGTTCAACCAAGGAGGATACCTTGTAAGTTAATATTTTTGCCATTAGTGTCATAGAGTACCCATGTTGCAAAAGATAGGTTCCATGTGCTATGACAAGCACCATCAGAAAAACCATTATAATGAGTTGATGACATCTGAAAACTGAGTGGAACACAGGGTAAGTAGAAAAAACGTATGTCTACAAAGAAAACAAACACACCAAAATTAAAAAAAAAAATGCACACTAACAAATTAACACACTAATGCACAAAAGTTATTATATGAATTTCACTCATAATACTTTTTGAGATACAACCCATTACGGGGTTGTGACAATGCATTTCCCTCATAATCACATAGCTCATACGCACCTTTCTGTAAGACATGCTTGACAATGTAGGGCCCATGCCACATGGGATCAAACTTGCATGCCCCCGGTTTGTCATTGGCTTGATCATAAAGAAGGACTAAGTCGCCCTCATCGAAAGTTTGAGGAGAAACGGTTTGGTCAAAATGAGCTTTGACGCGCTCCTTTTGAGCTTCGATGACCGTCGCAGCAATGCAATGAGTCTCGTCGAGTCTCTTAAGATACAATAGTCTTTCCTCTTTAGGCGAGGTATTTGGAAGAATTTCGATAGCTAGCCTAAGCAAAGGGATTTCACATTCGATTGGAAGAGTCACCTCTAAACTATACACCAATTGGAATGGAGTGAATCCAGTGGCCACCTTAGCAAAAGTTCTGTAAGCCCAAAGAGTTGAGAATATCATTAAATACCAATCATTTCTATGCTTCCCAATGGTACGTTGAAGCATAGTAATCAAAACCTTATTGATTGCTTCAACTTAGCCATTGGCCTATGGATAATAAGGAGTTGAGCTATCATGTCAAAGGCCCAACTAAGCAGTTAGCTATGCCATCATGTATTGGTGAGAATGTGATCCATGGTCGGTCATGATAGCTTGAGGGGACACCAAAACGTGTTGTTACGTGGTTAAAAAGGAACTAAGCAACAATAATATCATCAACATTGTATGTAAGCATCACCTCGGTCCATTTCATAAAATAGTTGACGACGACGATGATATAACCATGCCTCCTGACCAAGTGAGTGTTACATGTCATGAAATAAATGCCCCATTTGGAAAATAGGCCAATGGTAATTACTGGGTGTAGGGGTGCAAGTGGGGCGTGCTGCTTGCGGTTGAAAATCTGGCATTCATGGCATTTTTGACAGTTAAGATGTAGTCTTTGAAGATAGATGGCTAGAAATAACTGGCATGGAGGATTTTCTGAGTAGTGGAATATCCAGACATATGACTACCATAGGCACCAGATTGGCAATCATTTAATACCCTCTCAGCCTCTTCAAGGGTGAAACATCTGTGCAGGACAAAGTCCACACTGACCCGATACAATGTATCATCGATGATCCGATAAGGTTGGGACTAATGCTGGATGTGATGCTGGTTAGATTGGGACAACTAAGATTAGAAAGTCTAGGTTTGGAGATAAACAATAATGTCTCCATACCAGGGGTCAAGATTGCTGATCAAAAATAGAGTTTCATTGGGTATTTGCTCAGTAAAATCAGTTGGGGTGCTTGCGGATGGAAGAGCACAGATTAACTCGGCAAATACAAGAGATTTCTTTGTATTGGTGGCAGTAAATTCCAAATCAAACTCCTGCAAGATGACAATCCATTTGGAGTATTTTTCCCCTTAATAACTGATGAGTCAGTATATATATATATAATGGGGTTGCAATTAGAAATCATGGTGGCTTTTTGTAAAATGATATAGTGCCGAAACCTTTGGATGGAATGAACCATCACTAAATAAAGCTTCTCGACATGAGCATATCGAGACTCAATATTAAGAAGGTTTCGACTCAAATAAAAAACCACATGACCATTTCCGTCATTTTCGTCTTGAACTAACACCATAGAAATAGTGGTATCAGTCACAGCCAAATATAGGAAATAATTGCAATGATAATCGGGGGGATGTAGTAAAGGAGCACTAAACAGGGCTTTCTTTAAAGCATCGAAGGATTCTTGGGAAACTTAATCCCAAATAAAAGGGATCCCCTTCTTAAGAAGGGAAGTAAAAACTTTGGCAAGTTCAGCATAATTAGGGACAAAGCGATAGAGAAAATTAGCTTTTCCCTATAAGCTCTGCAATTGCAACAATGATAAAGTAGGGGGTAGATTGACTATGGCCTCAACTCTCAAAGGATCAATCTTGATACCTTCTTGAGACACCACAAAACCTAAGAGCTAGCTAGACTCGACGCAAAACACACACATGTGTGGATTGAGATAGATATTGTAATGCCGACGTCATAAAAAGATAGCTCTTAAGTGATCCAGATGGTCACGATGTTTAGCCAAATGAGTGGGTAAGTCATTGAGGTATGGCTGAAAAATGTATCGAATGTCATGGAATGCATAGGATATTTCTCATTGAAAGGTAGCGCCAACATTCTTCAAATTGAAAGGAAGCTTTTTGTAAGTGAAAGTACCCCAGGGACTAATAAAGGTTGTTTTATGTTGATTGGCCCGTAAAATGTTAATCTGGTTATAGACAGAAAAACCATCCATGAATGAGAAAATCTCACTCCTAGCGCATTCATCGATGATTTGGTCGATAAAGGGAGTACGATAATTTTCCTTAGGACACATGCAATTGATATCGTGGTAATCAACACAAACATGTATCATGCCTTGGTTTTTGGCAACAGGGATGATATTGGATACCCAATCTGTCAATGGAATAGGATAAATGAAACTTGCTTTCAAAATCTTCTCTACTTCCACTTTGATAGCAGCAACCTTTCGAGGGTGCACAGGGTGAGGCTGTTGCTGAACAAGCTTAGCACCAAGATAAGTTGGAATCTCATGCACCACTATCGTTGGATCGATACTAGGCATTTCCTCATATGACCAAGCAAAAACTTCTCGAAATTCTTTAAAAAGCTGAGTATAAATCTTGATCTCATCTGGAGAACAAGAAACCCCAATGTGAATGTTCTTGACAATTCTTGGTTTAACGAAAATTTCAAGAGGCATCGTAGTAGTGATGTTTCCCATATTACCCTATGACAAGACTTCATGTACCCAGATAGGTGTTTGAAGTGGAGATGTACAAGAATGAGAAACAGACGCTTCAAGAGAGGCATGCATCTCATCGAGGCTATGGAGAAAGGAAGAACGATGATGTATACCATTCCATGGAACTTCATCCAGAGACATGACCTCCACGATACTCTCGTTAGTGGGGAATGTATCATTCAAAGCATCTGAAGAATCCCAAGAACCAAGCCAAGGAGATGGTACGTAAATGTCTAGGTTCATACTGAAGATAATATGACTTTCTGAAGCAGCCATCAAAGGTAAAACAATTTCTTGATAATTTATCTCCAATGGACTTAAAGGCATAGCATCGCCAAAAGAGTCAATCTGATTATTGGAAGGGATAATCCAAGGATCCATAGAATCTGAGATCATATTGACCGAATGAACATTTGGAGGTGGGAGAGAAAAAGTACCCATTAATGCAGAGCCTATGAAGAGACCTGCTCCCACACTCTCATAAGGAATCTCAGTATTTCCCATGTAAGGAATGTTACCATTGGATGAACCAAAAGAAAAGAAAGACAGTTGATCAACTCTGACAATTTTTCCTTCATGAGGAAAACAAAGTAAGTGGAACAAAGAAGACACCACAAAAAACGTGGCGTGAGTCCAACTTCACCCGAGAAGAAGGTCGTAGTTGAGATTGGCATCTACAACTTCTACTTCTAATTCAACAGCCTTTTCTTATAATGTAATCAGAAAGTTCGTGAGAATACCATATGGATGTGAAACTTTGCCATCAATGGCTTCCAAGGTGTTTGGATATTGGTTAAGAGGAGGACAACCAATGGCTTTCTAGCACAAAACTAACATGATGCAGGTTGAGGCACCTCCATCAATAATCGTTCGATGGATCGTCGTTCCTTTGATAAGGACCTGGATCAGAAATGCAATCTGATGAGGAAGACGAGGTGAGTGATTATCTAGATCGAAAGTAATTAGACTCGAGTCAGAAGGATCGATAGCACTTATGGAAGAAAACAGTGACTTTCGTTGCATTGGACAGGATTGAATAACCTCCAAGAAAGACATCACTGAAGGTGCCTGAGTTAAATCCTTAACAATATTGTAATTTTACGCAGCTCTAGCATTCGGATTGAAATATGACTTCCAGAGAACACCTTTAGGAGGTAGTCGGATGACGACCTCACTATTGGGGCACTCGATATGAAGTGGAGCAGAACTGGATGGAGTAGAAGTAGAAGGAGTATCAGTAGCTTCTTTCTCCATCGTTTGCTTAGAAATGGCTTGATAGTCCTTAGTTCAAGTAGCGATCAAGTTAGGTGATGAACCTTGCATCATGAACACTTGGGAACCTGAGGAAGCAAAAGACTCAGGCTGGTCTACCAATTGGGTCTGATGCGATGGAAAGGGTTCTTTTAAGACATTTAGAGTCCCTTTTAGCAAGTGAATAACTTCAGATCATCGGGGACAATCCTTAGTGTAATGATCCTCCTCACAGCTGAGGTAAGGATATTTTGGCTTTCTTCGAGAAGCATCATCAATAGAAGATTTAGGAGGGTCTTGTTTTGGGGCATCAATTTGGCCTTACCTTTTCCCTTGCTTTTACCTTTAGAGGTTTTGTCTGTTGTGGTATAATGGACAACATGTACCTCAGAGGTTTTACAAGGACTAGATGAATTCTTGGAGGGATTATTGGAAATAGTGTTCAAGATAGATTTATGCTTCGAAGAAGCTTTCGCAGGAGTCTGAGACATGAAACTAATCTCACCATCAATAGGTGGTGTATCTAGGGATTTCGATGTTCTCAAATCTGATGATGGTCTTGGAGCATCGGGTAACATCTCGTACAAAGTGACAGATTGTGAATAGACCAAGTCTAAATACTAGGCACAGGTGATAGCTTTCTCTTCAATAACAAATCCACCCATGGCTATGTCCTTAGCAATTTTGCTAACGAATGATTTTGTGAACCATTTTGTCAACAATTCATTAGCAATCTCAAACTTGATGAGGCAACACCGACGTCTCCATTCATGGATATGATCATAAATGTGAGTTGTCGTGTCTTACTGAAGTGACGTAAGAAAATGAGTCTCAGTTTCATAATGAACCAACAATTGGAAATGAGTGAGGAAAGCCATAGCGAGAGATTTGAAGTCACCATAGGTACCTCAAGGCAATTTGATGTACTATTTAGTGGCAACACGTGTGAGAGTTCTTTGAAAGAGCTGAAGGCAAATACAAACATTAACATGCGAATTGGAGGATCACTAGAGGCGATATGTCATCACGTGGGCTTGTGGATCCTCCTTTACTTTTCCCTCAAATTTGGGGCAATCGCCTGGAATATTTGTCAGAATTGGAGACTAGTAAGGCGAATGAAGAATGGGATCATTCATGAGCCTCGAAACATCGGGCATCTCCAACGTAGCCAAGAAAAGCAATCACGTGTTAAATGGCATATAGGGCCTTTGAGGAGACCCAAACTGTGGATTCCATCCTTGTTGGTAAGGATTTTTCCCCCACAGTGGAGGAATTTGTCCATATGGAATCTAGTTTTGTCCCACTGAGGGTTACCTTACTCGTGAGGAGGATTTAGTCCCGGGTAAGTTTGATACTGCCCTGCCATAGGCCACTAATGAGCA
Organism: Pinus taeda; assembly: GCA_000404065.3. Taxonomy (NCBI): domain Eukaryota; kingdom Viridiplantae; phylum Streptophyta; class Pinopsida; order Pinales; family Pinaceae; genus Pinus; species Pinus taeda. The sequence continues at coordinate 23,703 of APFE030664888.1, forward strand.
TTGTATGTGACATATGGTTTATAAGGCTGTTGAACTTGCTGACCCTGGATGTAAGGAGATTGACCTTGGTGATGTAGGGTTTGACCTTGACCTTGCAAAGGCTGACCTCGCTGATACGCATATAAGGCTTGTTGCTGCCAAGGCTGACCTTGTTGCTGCAAAGGTTGGCTTTGTTGTTGTAAAGGTTGCCCTTGTTGTTGCAAACATTGGCCTTGCGAGTACAAAGGTTGGGAGGACTGTTGAACAAACTATGTATGCTACTGCAAAGGTCACTGCGACTATTGTAAAGGTTTCCCTTGCGATTGTAGAAGTTATCCTTACTGCTGCAATTCTTGCCCTTGCGGTTGCAAAGAATACCCTTCCTGTTGCGAAAATTTCCCTTGTTGCTGCAAAGGTTGTCCTTGTTGCTGCAAGGGTAGCTGGAAATTTCCCAGGGTTATACCCTAAGGGTATTGCTAGTTCCTGAATTGGATCTAGCCATATCCACCAGTAATAGCAAATTGACCAGGCTGAACATAAGGTCCAAATTGAGGAATGTAAGGAGGATTAACCAAGGCTTTCGAACCATATGGGACATAAGGTAGTTGGAAATGGAACCTAAGCCATATATAGCTACTGATATTGGATGATACCTGACCCAGACTGACTATCAGGGTTAGAAATAGTGCGATAAAAAGGTTGATTCATTCCAACAATGTGAGTTTGTAATCCACTCCAACTAATTTCATCTGAAATAAGAGAAATATTTGGATATTCAACCCCGGGTGGTGGTACAATCTATCCACTTGTTGGAGGGATAGAATAATCTACCTAGACCTGACCCGAGACAGTCGGTTGAACCAAAAGAGTCGGTCGAAACGACGAAACAGGTTGAGACAGAATGGTAGGTTGAACTAGAGCTAAAGTGACTTCAGTTTGTACAATCAGGCGAGAGGCCTTGTTCTAAATGAATGGACCTGATGTAGGCATAGCACCGGAAGACCAGATGGGGTTTTGATACAATGACAAGGCATTAGAAGTTCCCAGGACCAACTGAGATAAAGAGGTATAACCATGCAACAACATGGGTTCACTAATATCAAGATAAGAGAGAGACGAGACTCTTCTTGTATAAGGAAAGCCTTCTAGAGGGAACTCATATCCTTTCTCATCATCCACATGAGGATTATGGGTAGCGGAGACTTCCAAATGACCCAGAGAGGAGACTGGGATCTCACCTTCTGACTCCATAGGTAGAAACAACTGGAGGCGAGGAACCAAAGATGAATGAGGAGATAACTCCAAATGAATACCAGGCTGATCATATGGACAATATGAATGCTAAGGAGATATCACAATGGGATCGAACAATGGGTTTGGTGGATAGATAACTAGCCGTTGTGGACTTTCAGGAGTCCGCAGATTCTCAAGAGTTTGAATAGGATTATCAGAGGAATCCAAATCAGATTCTTGAGGTGACTAGGAATCTGATGGAGGTGGAAGAGAAGACAAAGGTTGGATAATTAGAACAATTCCAATTTCAACACCTTGATCCTCAAGCGAACGAGGAAGCTCCAGATAAACTCATTGGGAGGACCCTTCAATATCAGACAATGAAGGGGAACTATGAGATGGACTCAATGGTTCAACCACGATGGCTTCCCCTTAACAGTAAAAAGGGAAAGGAAAAAATCAGTTAGGGCTTTAATAATAATGAAATTAAGAGGAAATTACTTAATTTTCTCTAAGAAGAAACTCCTTGGGATCGACATGTTTATCATGGGCAGTTAAATTTTAGAAACAAAAACATTGCCTTTTCATATTTTAAGAATCGAGAAAAGGGAAAAAAGTGACTCTGGTCACTTTCAATAGTTGTGCGAGCTTGAAAGGACAAGTTTCTCGATTATATTTTCAAATTTAAAGAGTCAGGAAAGATCAAATGACTGCTTAGGTGAATCTAGGTAAAAGGAGTACCAAGTAACCGTGAATTACAATATACACCTTAGACAATAAATTGACCAAGGACTTGATGTACATGCAAGCAATCTCCCTAAATGTTGTGTTCGATGTATCACATTTATAGTGTGATAGACTTGACTTCCTACGGATAAAGGATTTCAACCTAGGGGGTCTCCCTTTATATATGTGATAGTACATGGAGCACAAGTTCGTGCTAACGCTATCTAATGTCGAAGCAAACGACTGCTGCTAATTTTTTAAGACGCGGAACACATCTCTAACCTAGACCACTAGATATGATCGTTAATGTTTCAAATTCTCCTTAGGTTAATTGATAGATTTTAAAGTTGATCTTGTAATTATGTCTAAATTTTAAGGCCTTAACGATGTTACCTATTCCTAAAATGCAAACTAGATGATGAAATGAAATCTTTCAATTCAATGAAAGCCATCTATGTAGGGAAGAAGATCATTCAAATCATGCATCAAACCAAATGAAAAAATGCATCCTTGGCAATATTCAAATGCTAAATGCAAAATATGAAATCTAATATTTCATATGATAAGAAAATGTAATTCCAAAACAAATCTTAAAGAAAAATTTCCTTAAGATATAATGATGATATTTTCTCTTTTTCAAAATGCAACTAATATAATCTAGTGCAAAGTAAAAGAGAATGCAAGAAAGCCAAGAAATATGAAAATCTCTTTCACATTAATGATTTGAATGCAACTCAAAATGCTTCAAAAATTATGAAAAGAATAACACTTTCACTTTCACTTCGAACACAAAAAAAACTTCAAAGAAAACACTTCCTTTTGATTCTAGTGAGACAATCGATTTGTAATCTATCATTCGTCAAATGAAGCTTAAGTAACTTTCACTATATCCACTAATGAAAACAACTTAAGGCACAAGAACCAAAAATTAATCTGCAAGGTATGTCTGAACACACAAAGGCTCTTTAACATAAGCAATTGATCTATGACTTCTGATGGGAAGACCAATGAGTGGACTGAGGTTGACCTAGAAGACCTAGAACCCTACTAGGCTAATCAAAATTCGAGGACATTCTAGCCAAGTTAAAAGACAATTGCAATTAGACAATGAGAGAGTCAATGAAGAACAGACTGGTAAATCATTGGGAGAAGACAACTAGAACTGAAAATAAGGGAGAAACCCCTAAATTTCTCAATTTTCTGCAATCATCGCACCTTTTAGGAGTAAAGTAGTGATCATCGCTACTGTAACTAAAAAACTTGTGACATCCTCGTGACTGTTAGGTTCAAATTCGTGATGGTTGAGTAAAATAAAAAAGAAATCCAAAATCTTCAAAATCAACTCAAGTTAATAATTTTTAGGCTTCTACCACACAATTACATTGACTACAAACAAGCAATGAAGTCTAAAAATCAATGGTTGATCAAACTCATTGTTAGCACCTAAATCTGCCTTAGGCTGAATGAAGGTAAAATTCAGGGTAACCACAAACCACGCTCAGTCTGGTAGCTAGCCCTACCAGAACATGAGAGGGCTCTCTCTGAGTCACGCTCAGTGAATAGATAAACAAAATGGACTGAGATGACTCACAGCGAAATATTTATCTTAGGCTAGTAAGTGAATATGGATACAAGAAGTGATTTTTATGAATGACTGTGTTTCTGGGATGATATGGGACCAATGGACCGCAATGAACAGATTACTTCGTTAGGCAAGACAGGCAGAGAGTCCAGAAATTTAGTTTGAGAAGTAGCAGAATGGAGAGATTGCTTAGGAGGGTGAAAAGGGCACGGGCAACAAGAATACTTTTCAACAGAGGAAGAACACTGAACATGAAATTTTCCCACAGGCAGAGCAATAAAATTGAATTCTACCTTATCTAACTTAGAAAATTTCACTGGAAATGAATATGAAATGAACCATGAAACATAACAAGATACATATGAAACATAAGAGACACATTTGCTACACTCACAACCACATGAATCTCATGAAACAGAGTCGCTACCTTTCATTAATCCTCTGTAAAAAATATACAATGCAGAAACATAGTTTCTTTCCCACAGTCTCCCAGAAGTTACAAGCCAACCAACCATTTGCGAAAATAGTTTGCATACAATATATAGAATGTGCCATGAAGAGATAGAACGCCAAAGGGTTGGGGAGTTACTCGAATCATTACAAAATGAAGGTGGAGAGCCAAACATCAGCTACAGGTGCAGTGCCACAAACATGACAAATGGCTTGGGTGACCCTTTGCCTTCCTTTACCGCTTGGATAGATGCCCATCTGGAGTGAAAATACTTTATATGCTGCCTTTGGTTCCGAAAAAGTGAAGTGTAGATGAGGGGGGCCACTTGTGAAAAGTCGAGAAGCGAAATTTCGCGAAATAGAGGCATTTTGGGCCTTTTTTCCTATATGCGACGCGCCCTTTTCTGTATGCATTGCGCCACTTTGAGGCCAGTTTTGAGGCACTTGCAGGAGTCCAAAATGTGCCCAAGTGTGCTCGTTGGAAATCTTGTCCTGTCTACTTTACAACCCAAGTGAAATTTGTGAATTTGGAGCTCATTTGCCCCTCCAAATCTTCATTCTCCCAAGACTACTCCCTATGTGTCAAAATAGGGGCAGTGAGGCTATTTTTTGGGTGTTTTTGACCTCCTGGAGACTCAAATCATGCCCAAATTTCTTGCTCGAGTGCCAGTAGTCGTGATTTTTCATGCTGAATCCAAAAATGCAAATCATTTCTCATTTGGAGCTCCCAATCCTACGCGTCGCGCCGGTGGCGCGACGCGTATAAAGAGAAAACCTGTGTTTGTGCCAAAAAAAATTCCATGTGACCAAAATTGCCCCAAATTTCTTGAAATTTGGGCTGGAGCTTCCATATCAAGTGTTATGCTGGGCCAAAGAGGCTTCAGCCAATATCTAAAGTCGATCGAACTCCCTTTGCCTCTTTTTCTTCTTGATTGCCTTCCTCGATTTTGCCTTCAAATTCCTGATTTGGGCCTTGCACACTCTGTTCTGCGCCATGTAGTGGAAAGCCATGTGTCTCAGCAAGGCATGGTCCTCGTCAGCCTTGTCCGGTAGCCTCTAAGTGGACGTTCACTTTCTCTAAAACATACTCCCGGTCCTCATTTCTTTTCTCCATAGGTCTACCTTGTGTTGCCATGATGTGTTGTCGGTTTTCCTTGATCAATTGCAACTCTGTCTCAACTTGCCGATCCTCAAGTTGTTTGTTCCTCTGCTCTAGGTATGTCATATTCCATTTGGCTCTCCCATGCCGGTAGCTAATGAAATAGAGTCTGGTGTAAGTGTGAAAGTAACACCAGCCAAAGTAACTTGAGCACCATGCAAATGTAGAACAAATAAGCGAGCCAACTCATTGTGAAATTGAACATTTGCAACCCTTTCACAAAACTCATAGCATGACTGAAACTGAAAACAGGACATAGCAAGAGGGCAGGCCTGCAATTTTGTAAGGGTGGTCGGTTCCTCTCTAACATGTCTGCCACTCTTATGAGGTCTCTGGGGTGCCTGTTCTTCCAAGGGAGAGTCACTTTGGGTTTCTACCTCATAGTTCGATGAATGCTCAGATGCTATGACTGCTATGCAAAATACCCTGAAGACAAGATGACTGTTGTATATGAACTGTGCTTGAACTGCTCTTTTTGGTGTTGTATTTCAATTTCTTCCACCAAGGGAAAAAACAAATGCAACAGGGACAGTTAGGAATTGTTAGGAAGGGGAAACAATATTGAGGAATGAGAATTATTGGGATAATTTTAATTAGGGAGAGGAGGGGGATTTTATATATGGGAATAAGGTTTAGGGTTTGGGATTAGTTATATAGGGTTGAGGAGATTTTAATAAGGGCTAGGGTTTTGGGAGGTTGAATGTAATGTAGGATTGATCAACTTGGTGGGGGGGTAGGAAATGAGGCAACAAGGGAGAATGGGGAAGGAGGAGAGTCCTTGGTGACAAAATTGTGAGCTCGGAAACCCTGGCAGCAAATTTGTTTGTGTTGGGTATGAATTTTTGTTTCAACCTTTATCACCCTTACACCACCATCACTCAGCACAAAAATGGATGAAACATTAAGATGTTGACCCTACTTTCCAAATCCACACAAATAGATGGTAATTTGGAGAAATTTCAATGAATTTCAGGCCTTTTAGCCCTGTGCACTTCGCCTCCCATGTGCGCCGCGCGAGTGTAAATTTACACTGGAAATTTTCTCCCAGTGCACTGCGCTCTCTGTGTGCGTCGCACCCTTTTCTAGGTGACGTTTGTAGGCCTTCCCGGTGTCCAACTTGAGTGTAGGATAGCTCGTTGGAAAGATATTTGAGTCTACTTTCCAACCCAACTAGAATGTTTCAATTTGGAGTTCATTTGCCCTGTCAAAAATCAAATCTCCCAAGACTGGTCAAAATGTGCTTAGTGAGGCTGCCTCAAGGCAGAGTGCTGTTGCAGTTAACTTTTGAAGGTATTCTTAAACTCCAAATTGAGCTCATGATAGCTCAGTGGAAAGCTCGTTGTTTCTAGTTATCATTTGACTCATCAAGAAAGTCATTTGGCCAACCAAATTTTGGGGGGCTTCTAAATTCTTGAAAAAATTTTGGGAAGTGGGGAGGGATGTTAGAGAGTAGGGGAAAGTGGAATATTAGAAAGTGAGTGAGGGGAAGGGGTCCAAAAAGGAAAAACACAGGCCTAGCCTAGAAAATTGCCAAGTTGTAGCAATAAACTAGGGTTTGTGCGAAAATGAGGAATTTGGGGGATTTTAGTGATGGGAAGTGTTTAATAAGGTACATTATGGATAGGGGAAGGTGTATGAACATCAGGATACAAGTTTTTCCAATGATTTGACCCTCCAAGAGAAATTAGCTTCAAAACCCTAAGAGAGGGAAATGAACCTTGCCTAGGCGCAACTGAAGCATGAACAAGGTGTAAAATGACCCAATGGAACTTGACATGATGACGACAACCCTTTGAATGATGGTACACTCAGTTGAATGGTGACATGGAATGTCATTTGGACAACTTTGACAAGGGTAAAATTAAACCCTAGACCTAATGCCTAGTGACCAAATTTTTCTTGAAGACTCACTGAAATGACAAAATTTGACCTTGACACCTTAAAATCACTTTGTAAGAGCATTTTTGATCACTAGAGGAAGGCTTCAAAGACTGACACTAACATTGGCTCCAATGGGGGATGGCAGCTCCTTGGAGGTGCCAAGAACAGCAGATCTCTGAAAGAGCTAGACAGTGCCTTTTGTCCATTGGGCTATGGAGTCATTATTTCGACAAACCACACAAGACTTTGACTCATTTATTGACTAAAACCTGACTCATACTGATTTAATTATGGAACCAACATGACTAAAAAAACTGACTCAATGCAAAAGGAAATAACTCATGACTGACTTAACTAAAACAAGAACTTACAAAACTTATTTCAATGGTAGCAGTCCATCAAGATTTGAGGGTTTCAAGTCATGATGAAAGCCACCTGCGTACTGATGCCATATGTACAATCATGTGTAATATGTCTTCCAATGTAACCACTCAAGTAGATGCCTCCTTGATTGATTCTCCTAATCAGCTCTTCTGGTCAACAACACATACTGGTAACTAGGCATCCAAAAACATGATTGACCTCTCCTTCATCACTGAATAATACAATAATCACCTTCACTGCTAATTGTAACAGATTTGCCATTGGATCATGAAAAACATGAAGATTTTTCTCCTGCTAAAGAAACAAGGTATCTTTTTCTCTTGATTCTGGTCTTTCTTCGTAAATAAGAGTATGTTCCGGGTCTTCAGAAATTTCTGAACAAGTGGATGAGCAGATTTCCTCTTCAAAAAACATTTCAAAACATGAGACATATGAGGACGAATCTGAAAGGGAATCCTGAATGGCCTGGTTTGCTGAAGTCTGGATATATTTTAGATCATCTTCATATGATATGACAGCTAGATTGTCTTTACATTCATCAATCATGAGAAAAGAAACTTCAAATGATTCTTGAAACCCAACACAATCATTTATATCATCTACCATAAATTTACCGGGATCTTTTTCACTTACTTGAACAAAATTCTCATCTTGTTGTTCATGAGCTGACTGGACTACCTCTTTATGAAGGCTTTGTTCTGATGACATGAGAACATTTGGATTCAAAACTTTGTTTTTTCATTCCAGGTGATTTTAACAACAGAATTCTCTTTCATGGGACTTAGTACAAGGTTTTCTTGGTCATCACAATCTGAATCTACATCTGAAATGGTTGTCTTGACATTATCACATTCTGGAATTAGAACTGGACTTCCTTGCATGTTGTCTTCTTCTATGGACAGATCTGAACCGACCCTTTTTCTTTCATCACTTTCAGTCATATGGACGTCTTCAACCTGTTGATCTATAAAGTTGTTCACCGGACTGTCATCCTTTTCAAAAGAGGAAGAAGTTTCACCAACACTTTCTTGACCATGTGTGCACTACAAATCTGCTTTAGCTTGAGCTGGAACATGATCGTGCAAGATTTGATCTATCTCGTCTTCAGACAAAGGAGATAAGTTCTTTTGTTTCCTTTTGCTCAAACAATGATTGTCTTCAATATTTTCAAGTGAAAGAGTATATAAATTTTCCTCATACTGCTGATCCATTTCATGTAATTCACGTTGACTGTCAAGATGCAAAATTCCTTCATTTTCCACCGTACAAAGATCTTGATTATGCTACAAAGTTTCCTGAGCATCTTGATGGGACTCCTCTAGTTTCTCTTCATGTTGCTGAAATGGATTCTCGTACAAGGCTTCCATGATCTCATAATCCATAAAATTATCATCCTCATAGTATTTTTCAAGGATTTCAATAAAAGTAGAAGCATGTTTGCAACAGTCATGAACTAGATTCAATGATGGATAAGAGTCTTTATATCTTTCAATGAACAGGGCATGAAAATCCTTTAGACAGTAAATATAAGCAGCGGGTAAATTTTCATACCAAGATTGGGCTTCACCTTCTAGAGTGGCCAGGAATATCTTCATTAAGTAATCTTCAGGAAAATCAACCTTCAACTTGTGAATATGCATGTGAAATTGAACTAGATGTACAACAATGTCCTTCTTACCATCATCTTTAAACGTAGGCAGATTCCTTGACCAATCTACCTTCGGAATTTTATTTGGAAAGCTTGGAATGTGATCTCGGCTCATGGGAGCGTATCTCCTTGCAATCCGCTCCATTTTAAAAAATCTCAAAGCTACTGATCCCTCTACAGTGGAGTCACCATGAAGCACCGGTTGTTGGATTCTTCAGTGAAAGGAGTGTTTGGTCAATTTAGTGTGATCTAAATTGCTATTTATATTGTCAACCCGGGGTTCGTAAACTGACGAAGTGAGGTGTACTATATGTACTTAGATAACCATTTTCTTAGGTTTTTGTCGTTTTAAGCTTTTTAGTTTGTTTTTGGATTT
>APFE030664888.1:42027-88640 GCA_000404065.3 Pinus taeda
AGAGAGGGGTTAATCTTCAAAGTTCTAGATCAGCCAAATTATAATACTTTGACATGGGTAGGACTTGGGTCAACTGAGCATAATTCAGCCCAAGGAATAGTCTCAGACTCTTCCACTAGCTCATCAAGAGGCATGGTATTGGGGGTTTGGTTCTAAAGGATCTGGTCAATGAGGTCATCTTCATCAGGTTTCCCCCCTCCTATAACAAAATCTAGGGTACATATTGGGTAGGATGTTGTTTTATACACTTCATCTTCCTCCTCCTCTTTTAGCCACAAGGGTAAGTCATGCTCAATGGATGGTTGAGGAGGAGGATACAATACCAATTATTTGGAAAATTTCCCATTCTTAATGGTCATGTTCCCAACCCTGCAACTAATGTAAACATTAACAGTCGCTAACCATGGCCTTCCCAAGATTAGAGGATAGCTATTGAATTTGATTTTGGGCTGGAGAACCAAGAATTCGATAGGATACTCCCAGGAGTCAATGGAGAGCATTACATCCTCAACAACTCCCTCATGAGCTACTGTGGATCTATCTACAAATTGCAACATTGTAGTGCTTTTTCTCAAGGCTCCTTGGAGGTTTAGTTTTAGCATGGTTTCTTTAGTCATCACATTGATGCCATCCCTAAGATCAATCAAGGTATAAGGCACAATGATCTCATCAATGTTTACATCCACTACTGGACTTCTAGGGTCTAAATATTTTGGGAAAATCACTCTCCCCAACATCAAATCAGATAATTGACCAATAAAATTGATGGTGGGGGTGTCTCTTTTCCTTCTTCTAGGGTGTTTGAAACACTTCTCCTTAATCAGCTTATTATAGATGGCAACATCCTTAATAGTCTGGAGAAGGGGTATTTTAACACACATATTTTTCAATTATCCCATAAGTTCAATCTCTTTTGGGGTGTGCTGGCTAGAGTGGATCAATCTCTAAGGAAAAGGAGGTGGATTTACTTAAGGGGTAATCACTTCCTTTTCCTCTTCAATTTCTTCGGGTGGAGATGGAGGTTGGTTATCTGGAAGCACTCTTCCAAACCTAAGGTTGATTTCTTAGATCTCCATAGCATAGGTAGGATAATATGTCTCTCCACTATAGACCTATTGTGCCTTCTTGTTATTCAGGTTCAAATTGGGTTGAGTAGGCATCTAAGGTTGCTTGGGTGCAGTAGGATGAGTAAGTTATGGTTAAGGTGGAGGTGGAGGAAGTAAAATAGGAGGTTGGTTGATTTGAGGCCTCCACCCTTGTGATGAGTTATTCCATTGAGGAGGTTGGGGGGCATATGGTTGAAATGGTTGATTAACAGGTTGAGGAGGATATTTTGGAGCATAAGGCCAATAAGGAGGTGTGGAACATGATGGATGAGTGGAAGAGTACTGGGATGGAAAGGATGCATTCTAGTTGGGATGGTAATAAGTGTAAGATGTATATTGCATTCTCTACTCGTATGGTCGAGGTACTTAAGTCCTCCTTTGATTTATAAAGCAGATTTTCTCAACCCCACCTTCTGCCCCCTGGTATACAACTTTTAAACCAAGAAAAGAATGGAATTTTTCTATGGCATGGTTTTCCTCACATACTAAGAAGACCTATATGGCATTTAAAGGGCATTCATTTTTGGGGTGCCTTCTAGTGCATTTAGGGAAGAAAATAGATAGGATTATCTCTTTTTCCTCTCGTTTCCTCTTAATATACATGGTATCCATTTGCAAACAAAAGGTATGCGAAATTTCACTTTTAAATTCCTCCAACATGTTTCCAATCTCATTCTTGATTGATGTTGTGGAAGGATAGGAATTAATCAAGCCTTGACTAGGCCTACCCTTCTTTCTAGCAGCCCTAGAGTGATTTTTGAACATTGTTTTGATGTCATCATAGGATAACTGATGGATAAATCCCCCAGATAACATGTTGAGGGTTTCAAGCATGTCCTCCCTGATGCCTCAGAGAAGAAATAGCTTGAGTGATTTAGGATCAAGGGTGCATCTGGCCCTCCTATAATTGAGTTAAATATTTCCTTATAGTCCTCTAGGAATTCATCAGGTCCAAGAGTCATTCTAAAGATTTTTTCCTTGGTTTCTTTGGACCTATATTAGCCCCTGTACTTGTTATTAAAGGCTTGTTGCATTTGAGCCTATGTAGTGATTTTATCCCCAAGCAGACCCATAAACCAACATAAGGTTGCATCCTTAAGGGTAGATGGGAATAACTTCAACTTCTCATCACTAGAGGCATAGTCATAGGTCCTAGAGATAATAGAAAATTAAAACATAAAGGTATCAAGATCCTTAGAGGTCAAGCCATGGAAGTGTGGAAGGGAATTAAGACTTATATTCTTCATTCTAGCCTCTCCATTAATCTCTTTGATAGGGAAAACCTCATTTTTCTTTATTTTAAGCCATGGTTTGGGTAGGTTAAGTGGGTTTTATTCTTCCCCAATAGGTTCTTCAAAGATCTCAGATTGCTCACCTAGAGGGTATTCTAACTCCCCTATAGTAAGAGAGGGAAGCTGACAGTCACCAAAGAAGAGTGAAGGTTGACTGCTTGAGGGTGTGGGGGTGTTTGGTAAGATTTTTCCTTGAGTATCTCTATAACTACGAGGCATGAAAGCAAATTTTATCTTCTTTTTTTTTTCAAAACTATATGAAAAACATAAAACAATGGTTAATCATAAATACCATCTACCTATACACCTCCCTGGAAATGGTGCCAAAAAGTGGTGAGCCTTGATATTGCACCAAGAGTGCTGCAACTCCCAAGGGATCCTCAACTCCATTTATCAACCTGGGGGTTGTACAAACTTCAAGGTGGCAGTGCTATATGCACAGTAGATGGGATTCTACTCATGCCACCCTCAACTAGGACATTCGATAAATAGTGCTCCAAGACCATTCATCCTACTGAATTATAATAAAAACTAATTAATGAAGGTGCAATTTAGAAGCTACCTCTAATTATAAACAGGAAAATTCTTTTGAGCTTCAACTTGTAAATGGTATTGAATCAATTCATGAAAATATAAGAGCTACACTACTTGCAAAAAGGGAACTACATTATCTTGTAATCAACCATCTAGCTACCAAATCTACTTGTAGACAAGAAGCTAACCTACCAAATCATCTATCTAGCTCACTTTTGCATATAAACCAATGTTCTATTTGTGCCAAATCTATGATAAGGAAACTAACGTTGTTCTATTTTTTAGTGAAGTAAAAGGAGTTTTTGGAGTGGCCTAGGGGTTTCCCTTCATCACAAAGTCACAAATGGGGGTCAACCTACTTCTAAGCTAATGCGAAATTGTAACAAATGTCAAAGCGGGTGAGGAAAGAGGTTGCTATAGGTGTGCTACAAAAGGTTGCTACAGGTGCCCTATATTGCTACAGGAAGGCTTGTAATGCTATAGGAAGGTTGTCGAGAAGGTTTAGGAGAAGGGGAAATAATGGGTTCAAGGGGTGGAAATGTGGATGGAGGTTGAGTTAAATGGATGAAGGGTGACCACAACCCCTAGCCAAGCTTAGAGCCTTTTGAAGGCCTATTTTGCACTAGGAGAGCTACTCATGGTGGTCTAGGAAAATTATCTCAAGAACAGAACTTTGAGGAAAGAATTTGGGATTCATAAAATATGATGAGGAAGTCCAAGATGGAGGTGGTGAAGGTTCCCTTTCTTGCAGATCCAAACATCCCTGCAATCATCACATGCATATACCATTTTATCATTGACAAAAAGAAACAACTTGTAGTGGAAAAGATGATTTGAATTTGAATTCCATCTAATCTATGCCAAAAACTCTGATCTAGTCAATAAATCAACTCCTAAGCTACAGTAAGCACATGCAAAACAAGATGACTAACATAAATTGTCTTCCAAGAAATCATAAACATAGTATTTTTGGACTGTGATTGTAGATCATTCTATTCATGCTCCCATAGGAGATATGAGGTAGAGGTTGTAATTGTAGTGTTTTTTAATCAACCTTAATTGACTCAAATTGCAACATTAATTGTCAATCCAGGGTAGATCTTGTTGTTTCAATGGAGTTTGCACTGTTTGTGCTAATACACTCTAGCCAAGCAGAAGAAAATGTAGAAAATTGTAAAAGATGTCTTTAATCTAAATTGTTGAATCAAACCGTGCATGTAGATATAAAAAACACTCTATAGAATTAAATCACAACTCGCAACTATTAAAGTAAGGGTGCACCACACAAGAACTAACACCTACTCCAGCTAGTTACTACCACTCTGTTGATTAACTTAGTGTAACAACATAAGATAAATAAAAACAACAGTGAATGTAATCCATGATTTGTACAACAACAATGAGAAACCATAAATTAGTGAGCTAAACTAGAATATACACTACCTATCATTGCAATCCTTGCCAAAGAGGAGGGCCCTCCCTCCTTAGCAAGGCGCAGGAAGAACACGAAAGTGATTAATGAATCAGTTGGAAAGCAATAATAGCATCACCGTGTTAACTGATATTAAAATAAATTCAAAGTTACAGAAATAGAGTAATGATACTCTTCTATATGTTGTCTTTTTATACATAAAAAGTCGAGTCTTTTATAACTATTACAACTCGAAAATTAGAAACATATCAGCCATGAGAATCTCTCGATTCTCATGCTGATAAAAAATAAAGAAGTTACAATCTATTGTTAAATAAATATACATCAGTTGCAACTCCTAAAGTCTTGTTGCTTCAAAAATAAACAATCCCTACTGCCGACAGTTGTTATGTGGAATAGTACCCATATTTCCAGCTTTGGTGCAATATAATTGAGCGAATGGTGATTGGGGAAGACGCGACATAACTGACGATAGCATTGTTGGTGTGACGAAAAATCAACGCAAGGTCTAACAACATCCAATGTGTAACAATAATCTGTAATAGCATCTAATGTGTAACAACAACAAGTGCGTAGCAGCAACTTGTAACAGCGCTCGGGGTGTAAGAGTGAACCGTTCTACCCTTTCCCACAGTTAATCCATGCTACCTTTTCTTCTTCATAACTTCGTTCTCGTGAGCCAACACCTGAAAAAGATAGACTTCCCAAAATACTTCTTCAATGCTCTCCTAGTTAGCCACAAAAAGGAATAAAGCCTCGTATTATTCGGTAAAATATAACAAAGTAACATGACAGTAAATGGATTAAAAAGGTAAGAATACAGGGAGTTTGGTCATATAAGGGCACAGGCTTGGAGGACAGAAAGATCAAAAGAGGGGAAAGAATGTGCAGAAAATAGGTAAAAAACCACACCCAAATCTCCCCCCGACTTAAACAACCGCATGTCCCCATTCAGAATCTCAGTTCCTTCTACTGTGCCCCCAATGGAAATCTGTGAAATTATAGGCACCAACAGTATCATCGCCCAAATCTCTAAATCCTCGATCGGCCATTAACTCACGTGGCCAAGATTCCTCTTCGTAATCACATAATTGATAATTGGGCTGATACTCCTCCAATGGCAACCATATCAAATGGAATTTGAACCTGAGGCCATGTTTGGTCAATTCAATATCCTTGAATTGGAAATCATAAATTGTCAACTAGGGTGCATAGACTGATGAAGTACAGGTGCAAAATATGTGCTTAGAAGTTATTTATTAGGTCGTTATGTATTTTTTAGAATCTAAACTCAAGATGGGGTGATGTTTGTCAATTATATTAGTGTTGTAATTCTTAGGGATGTTGATTAAGTTTCCTAGGAATTGATCTCTATCTAATTAGTCTATAGATGATGTGTGGGTGATTTTACTTATGTTAGATTGTTGGGATTTTTTTTTTTTTTTTTAAATCTCTTTGCTACAGTTCCTAATTCTCTAAATATAAAAAGAAACCTATTCTATCAGCTATGAAGGAATACTACTGAACTCAATTGTTTTAGGAGAGATCTTCTCACTTGTTAAATTTATGCTCAAACAAAGTAATCCAAGCAACATTTATGAATTGAACACACTTCAATTATGTTGGATAATAAGCAAAGGAAATAATTGTGTAGTACCAGGTATAAAGCAAATTAGATAATAGTCTAAGTTGGGTATAAAGCAAATTTAAGTTCTTATGCAGATAACAATTCGAGATCATTATACAACATTATCACACAAAACGGAGCAATTGAATAATTAAAGGAAATTAGATTGCATTTGATTAAAACCTACCACTGTTTGTAGGGGCCCTCTACATAGCAGTTCATAGCTTCAAATCAATACAACGCTTACACACAAAAACCAATTCCATTCACATGAAATTCGCAAATTGTTGATAAACATATCATTTCGTGCACACCCAAGTATCAGTGTGACCATTAGTTTTATAGCAGGTTTCTTGGCATAACTGTATGAATATTTTAAGCCTAATATCTCTTAATCCTATCTAAACCTATATTGTTAAATCATCATTTTTCTATTCCAAAATTAAAACGATAAGGTTTCAGTTGATCTCGGGTTTTGTTCTGTGTTAATCGGCAGTTGACTTGGAGTTTGACCATGATCTCCTGTGCTTCTTTTGGCAAATAGTTTCGAGTGGATACGAAGTTATCAATGAGGGAGTCAACTTCTATCCATCCGCACCTTTCGCTGCATGACGTAACAGAGATTCTATTGGTGGCTAACCTTACACGGAGGTCCCCACTTATTATTTTAAAACTTCGGTACCATGTTGACTTCGCTTTACAACAACGCTTTGATCCACACTGTAGATCTCTGATTGTCAGATTCGACAGTCAAGATTCACACCAAAAGATCAAAACAATCCGTTGATCATCCACCATCGATCAACTCGCACTATATCCAATGCTTCACAAGGATATCGGGTGCATAACTTGCATGGAGAGTACTCGCCTGAAAAGCGGTTTCCTCTCACCTCCTCGCTATTACGTGTCCTCCACTAAATGGAATTGGGTGACTACTCCTTGTTAGAAAATTATATATTACGGAGAAATTGAATACATAAAAAATTGCAGAAATATAAACATAGAAAATGCATAAAACAAGAGAGACATAGATATACGTGGTTCACCTAGTTTAGGCTATGTCCACCCCGAACAGCCAGTCCTTCCTTTCTATTATCCAGCAAAATGAAGAGACACAACCTACAGTAGATTCACTATAATATCCTCTGTTTTCTCTCATAGACTTGCGTCTCTATTTCTCGCTCAGAGAATACACATCTATATATCACAGCCTCAAATACAATGCCCTCATACAAAGAGAGGGGTTGCCTTCTAAGGCAAAAAACCATAAACGAAACATAAGTTCTACCGTCAGATCATTCGCCTAATGAACGGCCCAGATTGACTAGAAATTACTATACTTTTACAAGGTAATTTTACATCTATTTTTGGCTTCGAGGGCGCTGCCCCGAAAACCCCACTGGGGGACCACTGGCCCCCAGACCCCCTAGTCGAGGGGGATCAGCCCCCTTGGACCCCTGTGGGGGGGACAAGTCCCCCCCCCGCACCCCCCTGCGTGGAGGGGTGTACAAACTTCCTGGGGTATACATCCGGCTGAAACAAAGACCTCTGAACAATCATGCTCCACACACAACACTCCTTTTTACTACTTATGGTTTTGAGGCTGCCCAAAATACCACTTTCACTGTTTAGAACCACTCTTGGATATAACCACGTTCATTAAAATAAGCAAAGCCCTTAATGATTGATTTTAGTGCTTAATCACGAAATTAACCCTTAATGCTAATTTACCCCGATTTATTGTCAATACACAGAAAACCCAAAACCACTGAGATTTGTGTTAAATGTGAAATTACAGAAAATACTCGGTTAACTGTCTGGACATGGACATGTCGAAAGAAACAATAGTTTGCACCAGGATTACAATACAAATACATGCTGGATCATTTTCATTAATATAATATTTGTTACAGAGTCTCAGCCTTAACTCAATTACAACATATGAAAAGACCTCTGTTTCAACGGAAATCCACATGCTAATTCTTGGCCCTCGCTCACTCAATCCTCTCCTCCTCATTACATTTTTTTCCTTCCTTTTATCAATCGAAGATTACTCTAATTGTGCTTAACATCTCAATCTCTATTTTAATCAATCTAACAGTAAATCACTAATTCCTAGCTCTACCACACACCTATGCTAACAACTTATCTTTGATCCTAAAATAAGACAATTCCTAACTATTACAATAATGAAATACAACTCATTTATTGAGAGATCCATCCCTCTCAGTAAAACTGACTTTTGACCAATTAGGTCAATGAAATTCAACTCTTTTAACCACAACATGTGAACAAACAATCACATTGTTGGCTAAGTCCAGATGCTCCTGCATCAGACTCCCAGGGAAGAAAAGAATTAGCCCTCAGACTTTCAGGGTTTACTCCATACTTTTGCAACTCTGCTGTTGTCAACCAACTGGCATCCTCCACTCGCTATCCTTTCCATTTCACTAGATATTGAGAAAAAACCTGTCCTCTGGTTCTTTTGGTAACTCTCTTTTCCAAAATGGCTACCACCTCTTTCTTAACTGTCTTTGGCATTTGTTCTTCCTAGTTCAAAGTTTGAACTTCATCTTCTGTAGTCTTCTCCTGTAGCTCTGTCTCGGTCTCCTTGTATGGATACAAATATGCAACATTGAATATAGGTAATATCCCACTCCCTTCTGGCAATTCAATTTCATAAGCATTACTTGAAAACTTTCTTATAATTCTACATGGTCCTATCTTTTTCATTTTTAGTTTATTGTAAGTCTTAGTAGGAAATCTTTCTTTTCTCAAATACACCATCACTAGATATCCCACTTGGAATTCCTTCTCTCTTATTTTCATATATGTTCTCTGTTTGTATTTTCCACTACTTTCCTGCAATCTGCCTTTGACATCTTCTTGTAGTCTCTGCATCTGCTTTGCAAACTCTTCAGATTTTGCAATTCTAATCTCCTGTTTACCCAAATCTCTGATATCATACACACCTCTTGGATTCATTCCAAAAATAATCTGAAATGGACTCATTCTTGTACTTCGGTTTGGAGTATCATTATAAGTAAACTCAACCTGAGATAGTGCTAAATCCCACTGCTTAGGATTTTGATACACTAAACTTCCAAATATGTTTCCCAAGCTCCTGTTTACTACCTCAGTTTATCCATCTATTTGAGGATGATATGTTGAATTGAAACTAAGGTTAGATCCCAACTTCTTCCAAAGAGTTCTCCAAAAATGCCCTACAAACTTTGTATCTCTATCAAACACAATACTTACAGGCAATCCATGTAATCTTACAATTTTTGAAAAACATAGATTAGCACTATGTGTTGCATCACTAGTCTTCTTACATGCAATGAAATGTGTCATCTTAGAAAATCTATCTACCACAACATAAATAATCATTCCCCCTTTGAGTTTTAGGTAAGCCCAAAACAAAATCCATGCTAATTGCATCCCATGATCGGTTTGGTATTGGCAATGGCTGGTACAATCCTGTATTTTGGCTTCTCCCTTTAGCATGCTGACATATCCTGCACTTCTCAACAAATCTCTTAATATTAGTCTGCATCTTTGGCCAATAATAAAAAGCATTTACTTGTGCAAAGGTTTTATCTTGTCCAAAGTGACCAGATAATCCCCCACCATGTTTCTCCTTTATTATGTTTTCCCTCATAGAACATTTTGGAATGCACAACTTGTTACCTTTAAACAACAACCCTCCTTAGATAAGATAATCTAACCACTGAATTCTATTATGAACTATTGGATTTTGAACTGCTATATAGATATCTTTGAAATCTGCATCATTTTTATACATTTGAACTATTTCTTCAAATCCTACAACACCCACTTTGAATTCTTGCACAATAAAACTTACCCTTCTCAATGCATCAACGACCTTATTTGACTTACCACTCTTGTGTTTTATCACAAAAGTAAAGCTTTGAAAAAATTCTACCCACTTGGCATGTTTCTGGTTCAATTTCGGTTGGTTATTGATGAATTGTAACGCATGATTGTCTGAATACAATATGAATTCCTTTGGCAGCAAATAATGTCTCCATTTCTTCAAGGCTTGTACAATAGAATAAAATTCTTGATCATAAGAAGAATACTTCTTCTTAGCTTCATTTAGTTTCTCACTAAAGTATGCTATTGGTTTCTATTCCTAACTCAAAACTGCGCCAATTGCAACTCCACTAGCATTTGTTTCAACATGAAATACCTTTTCAAAATCAGGTAAAGGAAAAACTAGTTTCTCTGTGATTTTCTCCTTCAGTAACTTAAAATTTTTGTCTGCTGCTTCTGTCCACTCGAATGGTTGATTAGTCTCCATGATTATTTCAAGAATTGGTGCACAAATCTGACTAAATCCTTTGATGAACTTTCTGTAAAAACTTGCAAGACCATCGAAGCTCCTTACCTCAAATATATTTTTGGGAATAGGCTAATTCCAAATTACTTGGACTTTCTCTGGATCCATTTTCAATCCTTCTTTACAAACTACAAATCCTAAGTAAATTAATTCTTCCTTCATGAAACTACATTTCTTCAGATTTATCAGTAGTTTCTATTTCTACAGAGTCCTTAGAACCAACTTAAGATGCTCTAGATTTTCTTCTTTACTTCTACTAAAAACTAGATATCATCAAGATAAACAATAACAAACTTGCCTGCATATTCCTTCAAAACTTCATTCATCAATCGCATGAATGTGCTAGGTGCATTAGAGAGTCCAAAAGGCATCACTAACCACTCATACAACCCACTATTTGTTTTAAATGCAGTCTTCCATTCATCGCCTTCTCGAATTCTTATTTGATGATATCCACTCTTCAAATCTATTTTAGTAAAATATTTTGATCCACTCAAACAATCTATTAAATCATCCATGCGTGGCAAAGGAAATCTATACCTAATAGTGATGTTGTTTATGGCTCTGGAATCTGTGCACATACGCCATTCTCCTCCTTTCTTTGGACTAAGTACTGTTGGTACAACACATGTACTAAGACTCTCTCTGATTAGTCCCTTCTCCATCAATTCTTGCACTTGTCTTTCAACTTCTGCGTTCTCTTGAGGAGTTAATATGTATGCTGGTTTTATTGGTAAACTTGCTCCTGGTATTAGATCAATATGATGACCAATACTCCTGATTAGTGGTAATGCATTTAGCAACTCATCCACAAAAATATCAGAAAAACCATTCAACAAAGTTTCGATTTCCTTAGGGAAATCGTCTAAGTTTGTAGAAGTCAAAATTACCTTAGGTATCCCTATGACAGCAAAATTCATTTCTTCACCTTTTTCAACCTCTTGTAACAACTCCTTTCCCATCATCAGCATAACACTACTTCTAGGTGTTCCTTTGTCAGTGTCATCCTTCAATGGCAACAGTGTATGTTTAGTTCCATCCTTCTCCAGAGTATAAGTGTTTCTCCTCCCATCATGAATAGCTTTTCGATCAAATTTCCACAGACTTCCTAGTAATACATGGCATACATCCATGGGAATTACATCACACAATATCACATCTTTATAAGTATCAATTTTCTCTACCTTGCATTATTATGTCACAATGATCTGATGTCCCTTCGGTAACCATGACACTTTGTAAGGAGTAGGGTGTATTGTCTTTACCAATCCTAGCGTGTCCACCATATCTGTAGAAACAAGGTTATCAGTGCTTCCACTGTCAATTATTACTTTACAACACTTACCTTTTGATTTACAGGTATTTCTAAATAAATTCTTCCTCTGCGCTAGTTTTTCAATCTCCTTCTTTGTCTTAAGCAAGGTCCTTCTCAATAACAGGGATTCTCCTACATCAGAAGGTTCTTCCTTTTCCATAAGTAGAGGTAGTTTTGGCTTTGCCTCAATTACATTCACATTCCTTTGACTTGCTAGTTTATTATGAGGACAATCCCATGACACATGTCCCCATTCTCCACATGTGTAACACCAAACATCTCTTCCTTGGCCTCTTCCTTTGGGTGCAAATATTCCTCTGTTAAATTCTCCCCTCTATGGTGGTATGCTACTTGAGATGCTTGCTTCATGCTAATCTTGTTGTCCCCTTGGTCTGGTAGTTCCTCTACCTCTTACTGAGCTTCTTCCTCTATTCCTATGATTATGTTTTCTCAACATCTTCTCTTCTGCCTTCAAACCTGCTTGATAGGCATCTTCAACAGTCTTCAGACTTAACAAGCTGATCGCATCTTGGATGTCATACCTTAAGACATTGATATATCTAGCTACCTTCTCCATGTCATCTTTTGCATTTCCTACTCTAATACTCAATCTATAAAACTCTTCTGTATATTCTTTAACAGACATTCCTTTTTTCCTTAAATTTTGCAATTGTTTAGAAAGATTTAACTGATAATATTTAGGCATAAATTTGGCTTTCATTTTACTCACCATTTTATCCCATTGCTTGATCTTGGACTTTCCTTTTCTTGTTCTCGATGTTTTTAATTCATCCCGCCAAAAAGCTGCATGACCCTTTAATCTGGTAACTGCAAATTTCACCTTCTTTTTGTCATCAGCTTCCTCTTCATAGTCAAAATATTTGTCCAATGAATTGATCCAATCCATTATCTCTTCTTCATTGAGACTCCCTTCATACATAGGAATTTCCATCTTTGGTTTTCCTCCTACTTTCACCAACATCTTGATAACTCTGGTAGTTTCATTTTCCTCCTATTCTTCTTCCTCAGAAGATTCTTCTTTAGCACTGTCAGCTCCTTCATCAGATGTTCTCCTCTGAGAAATCTCAATTGTTTCCATTCTCTTACACAGACTTTGGATCTCTTCCAGTAGAACTGCATTTGCTTCAAGTCTTCCTCGACCAATGCCAACTCCTCTCCTTGGCGGCATTTTTCTATAATCAACCTTAACTTCTGCTCTGATACCAAAATGATGCAACATATATTTTATTGGTGGCTAGACGTACACAGAGGTCCCCACTTATTATTTTAAAACTCTAGTACCACGTTGACTTTTCTTTACAATAGTGCTTTGATCCACACTATAGACCTCTGATTGTCAGATCTGACAGTGAATATTCACTCCGAAAGATCAAAACAATCTGTTGATCCTCCACTATCGATCAACTAGCACTAGATCCAACGCTTCAGAAGGATATCGGGTGCACAACTTGCATGGAGAGTACCCGCCTGAAAAGCGGTTCCCTCTCACCTCCTCGCTGCTACATGTCCTCCGCTGAATGGAATTGGGCGACCACTCCTTTTTACTACTTATGGTTTTGAGGCCACTTGAAATACCACTTTCACTATTTAGAACCGCTCTTGGATATAACCACGTGCATTAAATTAAGAAAAGCCCTTAATGACAGATTTTAGTGCTTAATCACGAAATTAACCCTTAATGCTAATTGACCCCGATTTATTATCAATACATAGAAAATCCACAACCACTGAGATTTGTGTTAAATGTGAAATTACAAAAAATACCCGGTTAACTGTCTGGACGCATATACGCCGAAAGAAACAAGAGTTTGCACCAGGATTACAATATAAATACATGTTGGATCATTTTCATTAATATAATATCTGTTACAGAGTCTCGGCCTTGGCTCGATTACAACATATGAAAATACCTTTGTTCAATGGAAATCTACATGTTAATTCTTGGCTCTCGCTCACTCAATCCTCTCCTCCTCACATTTTTTTCCTTCCTTTTATCAATTGAATATTACTCTAACTGTGCTTAACAACTCAATCTCTATTTTTAATCAATCTAACAGTAAATCTCTAATTCCTAGCTCTACCACACACCTATGCTAACAACTTATCTTTGATCCTAAAATAATACAATTCCCAACTATTACAATAATGAAATACAACTCATTTCTTGAGAGATCCAACCCTCTCGGTAAAACTGACTTTTGACCAATCAGGTCAATGAAATTCAACTCTTTTAACCACAACATGTGAACAAACAATCACATTTCTAGCTAGGTCCAGATGCTCCTGCATCACTGATGACCTGGAGCTCTGGAACCTCACGAACAATGAAGACAGCTACAAAATCTTGGACTAGCTGCGGAAACAGACTGATTCGGTAGCCAATTATAACTTTAACTAAAACAATAGGGTATACAGCTGAATATGAACAAGAAAACATACTAATGCATACCTTCATCAAAATCTGGTAGATATGGCTTTATTTAAGTGGTAAATATATATGAAAAAGAGAGGACCTTTACACAAAAAGGATGTCATGGTAGGAAAATCTTCAGACCCTACTTTCCCCCAGACTGGAGATGTTGTATGTCCTCATACATTTCTTCCTTTTCTTTTGCTTGTACCTCTTGTTTGTCATCTTCCTACTTCATTGCTTTCTTTTTTTTGGCAGAGATTGGCATTCTAGTCTTCCTCATTAGAATTTTGTAGTTTAAATTGATTATCTCTCTTTGCATAATTGTGTTCTCTTTCTTCAGCTTCTTGTTTTTCTTATACTACAAGCTTAGATGTAGGATCAGATTATCACTCTCCGCAATCTGTATCTCACTCTATGTCTTCAAGGCTTGATTTTCATTTTTAAGATATCAATTCAGTGTTCCAAGTTCAAAGATTTCATACTTCAAAATGTTTGAGGCCGATTGTTCATTCACTTGGTTGCTTCCTTCTCCAAGCCTTTGTATTGTTTCCTTTGTTGTTGTGACCTTCCTTTCTAGTGACTCTATATAGTCATAGATTTCCTGTTGTGCGGGGTAAACTCCTGGACTATGTATCAGGCTAGCTAGAGGTGAGTTGTAAGGCCGTGGTGATAATCTTAGTGACCCTTTTAGAGATTTCCTAGGGCTTTCAATTGACTCATCCTCTATTGGCTCAATTTCTGTTGGAGTGTTCTCTATTGGCTCAATCTTTGTTGGAGTGTTCTATTTTGGAGAATTTAGCATCTATGGATAAACACTAATTCACTAGACAAGTAGTTGTGCCTAGACCAATAGTTTAAAGTGTTTTCGACTTTCCCTATAAGCAATAGGTAAGAAGAGAGGATAGAAGGCCTACCTGTAGTTCTGCTTTCCTCTCGTCTCCCTTGTATCGATTCTGTCGCTCCTTCCCGTACTTAATCCGCTTGAAAAGTACCCTGTCAACACAATAGAAGATGAAAACCAATCAAAGCATAAGATCCATTGAATATAAATGAAAGGAATTAGAAGAAATTCATACATATAAGCATGATGAAAGAACACATCATATGGAAAAAGGTTCAAACACCTTATTAGATAGAAGAAGGAATTACAACCATAAGGGTCTAATTCAAATTCATTCCTCCAGCTTGGATCCCATCCACATCACATCAAAAGTAAGACAAGCTTGTGGCATCACATCATTTGCTCAAAAGTCAAGTCTCATAGCAACATTATCTCCTTACAATTCAACATAATCTAACCCCTGATCACTTAGATGAGTGGTCAATTTATAGGAAGATGAAGGAGGTTTTGTCATTAATGGTGACACTAAATGGACTTCCATACCTAGAATTAGTTCCATGGAGGAAGGGATGAGAGGATAGTTTGATCCTTAACTCATTCCTCATCCATTTTCGAGCTCATAGGAATTGATAAGACAGGGAAACTTCTAGATGACTCCAAAAGATAAGAATATTCCCCAAACCCTATGTGAATTTCGCTCATTCTCGCCCAACGCAAGTGAAAGGAAGCCTAAGTGCTCTGCAGAGAACCTTGGCAGTGGACTTAGCTGCTCTGTAGCACATGTTCATAAGGGCTTACCTGCGCTAGTCCCTCTAGAGGCAATTTTTGGATGTCTTCAAGTCAGGAAACTGTCTAGGAAGGAGGCATTCAAAGGGTTGACTTGTTTAGGGCATGAAACAACTGAAATTAGGGTTTG
The DNA here is from genome assembly GCA_000404065.3 of Pinus taeda. NCBI lineage: Eukaryota > Viridiplantae > Streptophyta > Pinopsida > Pinales > Pinaceae > Pinus > Pinus taeda. The sequence continues at coordinate 57,888 of APFE030664888.1, forward strand.
ATGAGCCCTAAACACTGATTTGAATGTTGGGATTTGATGTGCCTAAATGGATCTGTAACAGTTGCTCCCTAAAGCATGAAGTCCGAAAAATGCCAATGTCGAATGAAATGCTTTACGATGTGATGAGAAGGTATCGAAGTGGAAGATTACTTGCATCAATTACAATACTTATTTCATGATATTTGATTTTACATGAATTTCTGAGGGAAGGCATACCCATGCTCAACTTATAAACTTTCATTAAATGCACATAAACAATCGTCTATAGATATAGAACCATGATCGGAATGGCCATCAATGTAAAGCCATCATACATATGATTTAGTACTCCTTATATTGTAGCCCGAATGGATGAAACTGGATCTGGGGTCTTCAATCTCGTTCAACCACTCACTCAAGTACGAGTCTAACCATGTGAATATGTGATTTGAAGTCAAACATGGGAAGGCACCATATGATTACCAGTCGATGATGTAAGTTGTTAACAGATGTGAGAGAAATCAACGATAATTATAATGATCCTCAAGGTACTGCAGTACATTCAACATGGTGTGAATGGATGATTTGATGTTGAACACCATACAAAGTCTTTTGGTCGAAGGCCATTGTTGTATGCCTATTGCCGAAAGTGAGAAACTTGCGATTGATGTATGCAAGCCTCAAGGTACTAAATTGGTGTCTCTAAGTCAACTTCTTGGATAATGAGTTGATGTTGACAAGAAGCGAATTGTTGTAGGAGGGCCTTGACGTATCCCACATCAACAACATGAAACAAGTGTAGTGATTTTAGAGATGGAATTTGACTGATGACACAGGGTTCAAGAATGGCAATCATAAAAATGAAGGTTTATGGTATTGCAAAAGATGGATTTTGACTAAATGACTTCTCTTGAACATGTCAGCGACACTAAAGTGAATTGGTAGCATTGACCCAAAACAAAGTGATGGATGGTATGATAAACCAATGATGTGATAACCATCGAGCTAATAACCCAACCCAGATAGTCACGGTGATGGAGTGAAAGTGTCATGTTCAAGAGTGACCTACTACCATAAAGTGGTTTCCCCTTTTTTCCATTTTCCCTAGTCATTGCTGACCAGTACCTCTTTATTTTTATCAATCTTGTGGAGGATAACATATGCTTGTTGTATAATTTCACCCTTCGGGTGAATCCATCGCTATTTGATGTTTTAACTAGTCTAACGAAGGTAAAACTCTGTCTTGTCTAGATTGACAAGTTTGTCGCTATTTGATGTTTTAACAAGTTTAATGACAAAGATAACTCGGTCCTTTTCATGTTTAGAGAGTTTGAAAAGGGACAAAAGGAAAACTCCACAAGTTCTTTTTTGTAAATTAATCTCTCAAGCCCGAAAAAACGTAAAATAATACAAGAGAGATATCATTTCCAATCCGTTAATGAGCTTGAAAGGACAAGCGCTCAACAATATCTTTATGTTTAGAGATTCTGAAAAGAGCTTAAAGAGGACTCCGTTTTGAGGAACGAGTGGTGTCAAGGGTAGCAACTGGTTCCGGTGATGTTGGAGCTTCTCAAAACATGTTGATTTATGTGAAGAGGTTGGTTAATAACACCAATCATTGCAATTGTTCCTAAAAAAGGTTAAAACAACCAAGTGAAAGCGTATGATTCACCAAAGGGATGGTGGCGATGGGGTGAAGAAAAACAAGGCTCATATGACGAAAAAGCCTAATAGAATGGCAATCACAAGGGTTTAAAATGGAAATGGGTTCATTTTTACAAAAGCTTGAACCATAGGGAACTATGCTTGGATTCAGTTTCATGTTTACACAAGCTTGAAACAAAAAACTATGCTTGAGATTGGTTTACATGCCCCCAGCATGATGAAAGAGAGAGTCTCCTGTAACTAGATGAGAGTCATTGTGGTGAAGCAGGATGGTTATCCAACACCTTTTTGGCTTCGTCCAGATAGGGACAAAGGTGAATGGGGTGATTCCCTTCACATAACCTACAAGGAAACTTAACTTTACCATTAGGTGCATGCCCCCATAGCTTCATTACATTCACCTAAGTAGACTACTCGTGGCTATCAGGTGGATGGAATTAAGGTTCATTTACGAGATCAAGTGAAAGACTCTACTGGGATTTTACGAGATCTAATCAAAGACTCGACTTGGAATTTCAAACCTTGTTTCATTTTTTAATGAGCTTGACACAAGACAAGGAACTCTGCTCATATTCCTTGTTTCATTTTTTAACGAGGTTGACACAGTAAAATAACTATCCTCATTCTCCTTGTTTCATTTTTTAATGAGTTTGACACAAGACCAGGAACTATCCTCGTATTCCTTTGTTTCATTTTTTAGTGAGGTTGACACAAGACTAGGAACTATCCTCGTGGGAACTATTTCATTTTTTAATTAGGTTGACACAGTAAAAGAAACTATCCTCATATTCCTTGTTTCATTTTTTAATGAGGTTGGCACAAGACAAGGAACTATCCTCATATTCCTTGGTTTCATTTTTTAACGAGGTTGACACAAGACCAGGAACTATCCTTGTATTCCTTGTTTCATTTTTTAACGAGGTTGACACAAGACAAGGAACTATCCTCATGGACCTGTTTCATTTTTTAACGAGGTTGACACGGTAAAAGAACTATCCTCATAGTTGTATCACAACTCATAAGAGGTCATGAAGGAGAGATATGGTTCCAATGCCCCCAATACATGATGTACAATATCACTAAAATGATCGTCAGTTGATGTAGGTATGGAATGGGTTGCCACATAATTAACCCGTGGCAGGGATGATACCATTGGTACAAAAGGACCATTTAGGGAAGATGTTTGACTAGGAGCCATTTTTGGACCAGGAAATGAAAGATGGTCAATGGTGACAATTCTAACTTCATACGGGAAACAAATCACTCGAAAGAGTGTTGAAACTATAGGTCCCATGTCATAAACATAGTCACGCCTAAGAAGTAAATTGTAATATAAAGGGATTGGGACTACCATCACATTCAGATAAATGATTTTTCATCCCAAAGTAATAGGTAACTGAGGGAGGATCCCTAATGGTTGACTAGTTCCTTTGTTAAAACCCAATATATTCTAGGTAACCGGCACAAATGGCGGCGCACTGAGCACTTGCCAAACAATTAAGGAAAGGATACTCACAGATGCACCTTGATCTATAATAGTGTCTAATACAATCATATTACAACTTGTACTATGATCTGGAAAGGCATAGAAGAAGGAAGACGAAATCCTGCTAGTCGATTCCAATCAAAGGTAGTGACTAGACTACTTGGAGGGGGTATCGTAAGAACGGGAGAATTATCCCCTTGAGTTATGAGAACTGGAGGATTTTCCTCCTGTCTTGATGGAACAGGAGGATTGCCTCCAAGTTCATTAGAATCTAAAGAAACAAAAAGAACTTGAGTGGTATCATATTCACTCTCTTCTATAACATGTTCTCTATTGGCTCTTCCTCAGTTGCCTCCTTTCCATTTGGCTCGTTTTCCTCAAGGTTAATGTAGTCTGTAGTCTTTGAGGTTGTTTGTGGAATCATGCTCAACCTCGTGCTCCTTCTCAACCCTGGGGTTTTTGGTTTATGCACTTTCCTCCTCTTATTCTCTAATTTTTCTTCCAGAGGAGAGCTTTTAATTTGTGAGAATTCTTCTTTAACTGGGCTAGCTTTCTTTCTTCTAGGGTTTCCCCTCTTCATTCTTTGCAAAATTTTTACTATAGGCAACTCTTCTTCTGTTACCTTTGTCTGAGTTCGAGGTGCATGTTCCTTTATAATTTCTATGGTTCTCTTTCTCCCTCTGACGGCCCTGTTGCTACTTGGTTTTTCTGGGGATTTTCCCTCAAAATGGTTTCTTATTAGGAAACTCTCCCATTCATCCCCTATGCTTCGAAGATGAAATTCGACCAATATTTTTACCAAACCATGATGATACATGGTATTTTCTATGCATTGAATTTTCTTCTAAACATTTGTAGCCATTTTCCTGAGGCTATTCAAGAGGAAATAGGGGAGGTTCATCTGATGATCCTCGAGAAAGTGCATCATCATTCTAACATGATAAAAATACATCTACCTGAACCTACCCTCACAAGTGATAAACTTCTGAAGCACAAGTAATAAGTTTCTCCATTTGTTTTTAAGAGAAAAGCTTGGAATATCTTTTTTGTAGACTGTGGTGTCCATGTTCGTATTCTTGAGGAAAACCTTCCAGTCCTCACTATCAATCCCTTTGTTTTTAAACCATTTTTCTCCATGTCTTGGCAACTTGGTGGCCGTAGCGATCATAGACTCTGTTACTGTGATTTTTATGTCCCCAATTTCGGCCTCCATTCCATCAAATGAGTGCGCAAATGTCTTGTTTACCTCTTTGTGGAAGTTGTTAAATTTCTCAACGAGCTGCAACCATTGTCTTCTTTGCAGTAGCTCCCTAGTTTGTGGGTACCCCTCTAGAAATTGCTTCCCTGCTGGCTCAGTTCGAACAATTACCCCCATGCTGAAGGATGCTTTGCCTTGAAGATTGGCTACCTTGATAGGAAAATGGGACTGGTAGGGTTTGCTAGCTGGTGGAAAGATGGAATGACCGTGAAAGAACAGAGGAGTGTAAGAATAGGGAAAAACAGATGGATTATCAAAAGGATTATGGAAATGAATTCGATTGTTAGGTGCATTCAAACTTATGATTTGGTATTTAATTTGGCAGATTTGGCACAAGGTCGTGATATGACTTTTAGAGTTGTGGCAAATGATATTTCGTTAGGTGGTCATTACCCTTAGGTTATGATGATTGCACTTTAGTACTATATTTTCTTACTCATACATGCTATATAACCTTCCCTATTGTTAAATTAAAGTAACACGTACCTTTTAATTTTCTGTTGCTAACCTCAGTTGTTGTCCTTTAATCTCCTACAGGTGCCTTGTTGTTAACTATCCTTTAATCTATATCACCAAGTATTATTGTAGACTTCAAAAATTTTAGGCTGCAGAGATTTGTTTAGCTGCAGAAAGTTGTCCAAGCTGTGAAAAGTTGTTGTTTCTATAGCTTAAGAGAAAGAAAGCTTTAGTAGATGAACTTTATTGTTTTTCTTTCTTTTTTTTCTTTTAAAAAGAAAATTTGAAGTGCCAACAAGTTGATTTTCACTTTAAATTTCCTATATAAACATGCCAACAACATGTTGGTTTTCATGTTTATAAAAATTTATTATTATTATTATTATTCATATATATATAATAATTATTATTATTTGAAGAACAAACTGAATGAAAACTTCTAAGGTGGAAAAGAAGAGGAATTCTTCTTGACCATCTTCAGTTCTAAATTATCCTGAAATATATTAACAAAATCCTCTCTTGTTAATGGTTTCTGATAAATCTTGAGTCGATGTCCATTTACTAATAGAGGAGTTCTTTCTTCATCAATTGTTCTGATTCTAATTGCACCATTGTCAAAGACATTCTCAACCTCATAAGGTCCAAGCCAATAGGTTTGGAATTTTCCATGAAATTTTTTGAATTTTGAATCAAAGAGCAATGCCCAATCTCCTGGATGAAACTTCCTTTCTTTAATGTACTTATCATGCCATCTTGACGTCTATTGTTGCACTAAGGTGGTCCTCTAGAAGGCCTCCTGTCTGATTTCATCGAGCTCATTTAACTGTATCATCCTTTGCTTCTGGGCTTCTGGCAATTCAAGATCTAACTGGATTGTTGTCTTATAGGTCTGGATTTGGAATTCTATTGGAAGTAAGACTTGCTTCCCATAAGCAAGTTCATAGGGAGTATGTCCTGTAGTATTCCTCGATGTAGTCCTATAGGCCCATAAGGCTTCTGGAAGCTTTTCCACCTAGTCTTTCATGTGTAGGTGTACAATCTTTGTAAGGATAGCCTCGATCACCTTATTTGTGGACTCAACTTGTACATTGGCTTGTGGATGGTATGGAGTTGACTTATGATGTTTTATCTTGTATTGGTCCACAAGCTTCTGCACTAGTCTAGATGTGAACTGTGTCCCTTGATCTGTTACAATATCTCTTGGAACACCAAAAAGAGTAAAAATATCCTCGAAAAGAAATGAAACTACAATATTTTCAGCAGCAAAATGAAGTGCTTTAGCTTCTACCCATTTAGTGACATAATCAGTACATAACAAAATATAATTCTTTTGCTTTGAAGGTGGGCTGATTGATCCAACAAAATCTAGTGCCCATTTTTCAAATGGTTCGATAAGTACCTGTGGTTGTAGTGACATCTCATTTGAAAGAGTTGGTTACCCATTCTCTGAAAACTGTCGCATCTCTTAACATATTCCTTGGTGTCCTTGAAAATGGAAGGCCAATAATATCCTAAAAGCAAGATTTTTTTAGCAATTTTCTTGTCAAAAAAATGGCCTCCACATGGCTCATCGTGACAAGCCTTTAGTATCTCTGGTATTTTGTCCTCCCGAACACATCTTCTGATCATGAGATCTAGTCTTATCTTATATCATTCCTCATTTATCCATGAGTATGATGTGCTATTATGGATTATTCTTCTTTTTTCTCTAGGAGATAAATGAAATGGTGTTTTTCTTGTGGCCAAATAGTTAGCAATATCTGCATACCAAGGTGATTTAGTAGATATTGCAAAGAGATATTCATCAGGAAATTTATCTTCTACAGGTCAATCATTGTTTTCATTTTGTATTCTGGATAGAAAATCGACAATTGTGTTCTATTTTCCTAGTCCATCTAGAATGGTTATGTTGAATTCTTGTAAAAGTAGGATCCATCTAGTTATTCTTCCATTAGTGACTGGTTTATTCATTAGGCATCTAATGGAATAATGGTCAGTGTGGAAAAAGGTTTCATAGCCAGTTATATAATGTCTGAATTTATTAATGGCATGAATTACAGCTAAGAACTCCTTTTCAGTTACAGCATAATTTAACTCTGCCGGGGTTAAATTTTACTAGTATAATAAATGGCATAAGGAGTGAGGTCTTTTTGTCCTAAATAAACTCATAAGGCTGAATCTGAAGCATCTGTTGAGATATGGAAAGGCAATTTCTAGTCAAGTCCTTTTAAGATGGGTGCTTTAGAAATTCTCTTTTTCAATGTTTCAAAGGCAACTTGACATTTGGAATCCCAACTAAATTCACAGTCTTTCGTGAGTAATTTAAAGATTGGGGATGAAATTTTTGTAAAGTTTTCTATAAATCTTCTGTAGTATCTAGTAAAACCGAGCAAAATTATGACATCCTTTTGACAACTTGGCACTGATAACTTGGAAATGACTTCCACCTAGATGAGTCTACCTTAATTCCATCTCCGGAAATATGGTGACCTAGAATAATTCCCTCGTTAAACATCATAAAACATTTTTCACGCCTTAATGAGAGGTTTGTTTCTTGACATCTTATTAAGACTTTCTCCAATTTTTCTAGTGCTTCATTGAAAGAATCCCCATAGACTATGAAATCATCCATATACACTTCCACACAATCATGGATAAAGTCAAAGAAAATGCCATGGATTGCCCTTTGGAATGTTGCTGGAGCATTACATAACCCAAAGGGGAGTACCCGGTAAGCCACCTGAATCTGCTTGTATCCGCTGAACCCATCCAAGAAGGAGAAATATTTTTTTCCTTCTAAAGTATCTAAATCCTGTTCTATGAAAGGTAACAGAAAGTGGTCTTTTAATGTTGCTTTATTCAACTCCCTGTAATCGATGCATACTCTCCATTTTCCATTCTTTTGAGGGACTATTACTAGGGGTGAAACCCATTGGCTGTTAGATATTGGATAGATGAAATTTACCTTTAATAATTTCTACAATTCTTCCTTAACAATTTCTCTTAGATTTGGGTGAATTCTTCACTGAGGTTATCTAACTGGTCTTGCATTTTGTTCAATGTAGATATGATGTATGCAAGTTTTAGGATTAGTCCCTCTCATGTCAGTGTATTCCCATGCAAAAGCAGAAGAATGTTTTTGTAAAATTTCTATCAATTGTTTCTTTTGCATGTCTTCCAAATTGTCATTGTCATTTAAGGTTTTTCCTGGAAAGATTTCTATCGAGGAATTCCCAAATTTTTCCATGGAAAACAATGATACTTGTTTAGAGGAGAGATATTCATTTTGAATATGCTCATAATGTGAGGAAGATTCATTATTTTCTAGTAAATTCAAATGTTTGTCTTCCTATTTTACTTGTTCAGTGACAAAAATAGGTTATATATCTTCTCCATCTTCTATCCATTCTTCAGTTTATGTATCTATTGTTGTTCTTGCAGGGGGGTATAATGTAAATTTCTTTGTAGAATTTCCATCTGAGATAAACATATCACCTAACCTACAGTCGATAAAATCGTCTATTGTATCCAACCAAGGCCTTCCTAGAATTAATGGATGTCCTCCTAGATTGTTCTTGGGTGTTAAGACCATGAAATCAACAGGATATTCCCAAGAATCTAAAGATACAAAAACATCTTCTAACACACCATCTGGTTTAATAGCAGATCTATTTGCTAATTGCAACAAGGTTGGTGTGTATTGAAGTTTAGGAAGCCTAAGCGTGTCCATAACTTGTTTTCTCATTATGTTTATGGCTGCTCCTAGGTCAATTAGTGTGTTTGGTATTTCAGTTCCATTGATGTGAATTTTCACAATGGGGCTTCCTGGGTCTAAATATTTTTGAATTGTTGTCTTCCCCATCATAATGTCTGCAAATTTTCTGACTAATTGAATTGTTTTTATATCTTTTCTTCTTATCCCTAATCGTTGTGTACTTAATTCCTTAATTGTTTTTGCAAAAAATGGTATTTCTTTTATGGCTTGAAATAAAGGAATCTTAATACAAACATTTCTCAATTCATCCATCATATTGTAATCCGGAAAGATAATTTTTTTCTCTACTCCATCGATTTTCAGCCTTTCTAGGAAAGGTGGTTTGACTGATATTGAAGTTTGTTCTATGATAGGAGCATCTCTTGGAATTTCTTCTGTTTGTTCAGTTTCTTTTTGAGGGAGAGAAGTCTCCCCTTATTCTGATTCATTCTTATGTTTTTGAAGATCAGATTTTGTTTTTTGAATGACAATAGGAGATTTTTTTGGTAATACTCTTCCAGACCTTAATTGGACATTGTTTAGGTCTAGAGGGGTTATCACATAAGTTTGAGGATTTTGACCCTCCATGTTGTATGCTGATTTTTGTGGTATCTTATTATTAGGATTTGGATGTGGTTGAGTGGGTAATTTATTTGATTTTTGTGGAAATGGTAGGGAAAGCTATGGGTTTTGATTCTATACTGGTACTTGTGGCAATTGATTAGCTTGAGGAATTTGATTGGATGGGGTTAAAAATTGTGGTGGAAGGTAGGATGTCGAGTGTTGATATTGAGCATAGGCCCCATAAGGATTTTTCCATCCTTGATTCCAAGGTTGTGATTTTGGTAGAGCCCAAGGTTGCCAGGCTGAATTCCAATTACTTTGTGAAGACTGGGGAAATTGTTGTGGTCTAAATCCTTGTGATTGATTTTGTTGGGGGTTTTTCCATGGTATTTTGGCTATAAAGTAGAGAGGGTCTACTAGTTCTGATATTCCTTCCTCGTTGAATACAACCTCAAGACCTGGTAAGGATGGACATTCCTTTGTATCATGATTATCTGCACATATGACACAGGTTTCTATGGCTTTTGAGTCTAAGGGACACTCTCTTAGAGCATGTTTCTTCCGACATTTGGGACAGAAGATGGATAATGTAGCATTTTCAAAATTTTGCTTGTTTTGTATTTTACGAGTGTCTATTTGTTCACTTAGGCTCCCTAAAATATCTATTTTAAAGGTGTCAAGCAGATTTCCTATTTCTACCCTACTAACTGTCCTAGCTGCAGATTTGTTTATTCTTGATGAGAGAGGGTCCCTAGGACTCTTTCCAACTCTTGCTTTGCCCCTTGAGATATGTACACATAAATCGCAAATATCTGCAAATGGTAGTTGGGAAATATCTCCTTTTCCAGTTAGGTTAAGGAGATCGATCCACTCATCTTTAATGGCTTTGAGTAGAAGAGATTTTAAGGTTTCTTCATCCAAATTATCCATTTTTTCTCTTTTAACATTATAAACAAACCTTTCTACCAAGTCTTCAAGATTCTCATCTTCTTTTTGTGTCATTTTGACGACTTCATCTTTAAGGTTACTAGGCATACAATAATCTATATACTTGCCTAAGAAATCCTCTTTCATCTGTGCCCGTGATGTTATGGAATGCACTCCTAGACTCATGAATCACTTTAATGCTGAGTCTTTTAATGTGGCGGGGAACAATTTCAACTTTTGAGCATCATGCAGATAGTCATATGATCTGCATATTACTTCAAATTCGAAGAGAAATGTCTCTGGATCTTCATTTCTTTTACCATGGAAATTAGGAAGAATCGAGGGTGATATATTTTTCATTGTGAGGGTTGTGTTTTCACCAAGAATAGGGAATCCCGAAGGATCTTGATTCCCTCTTCCTCTACCCGCTCCTCTACCTCTACCTCTAATCCTATCTTCTTCGCAGTGGACATCGTGTACTTCTCCTTCTTCTTTAGCCATGATAGATTCTTCGGAGCTAAGATAATGTTCTTCTAATTTTCTAGTTCCTCTATCAATGGTTGTTCAGAATAAGTTTCCAATTCCTCCTCTTCAATAGGAATTTCTAATTCTTCTCCCTCAATTTGTTCACTAGTGAGGGACAGAAAGAATACTCCTGTGGTTGGGGATGTAGGATTTTCTTCAATTACAAATTCAATTAACAAAGTAGGTGAAGTTCTGGATTAAATTTCTGATCTTGAGACTTCAAGAAGTCTTTGTCAACCCCTAAATGGAATTTGAGTTTGAGTAGGTGGTGTGGAATCTCGAAATCATGGTGGAGTGAGTGGATTTGTGGTAATTAAATTTCTTCCTCATCCTACAAACCCACCCCTAGAGTCTCTATCCCTATGCATGTCATGTTTTAAATTAATGATGGTTTTGTCTTTTTTTTTTTTACTTCTAATTGTACTTCCCTAGCAACGACACCAAAATGTTTGGTCAATTCAATGTCCTTGAATTGGAAATCATAAATTGTCAACCAAGGTGCATAGACTGATGAAGCACAGGTGCATAATATGTGCTTAGAAGTTATTTATTAGGTCGTTATGTATTTTTTAGAATCCAAACTCACTATGGGGTGATTTTTGTCATTTGTATTACTGTTATAATTCTTAGGGATGTTGATTAAGTTTCCTAGGAATTGATCTCTATCTAATTAGTTTGTAGATGATGTGAGGGTGATTTTACTTATCTTAGATTGTTGGGATTTTTTTATTTTAATTCTATTTGTTGCAGTTCCTAATTCTCTAATTATAAAAAGAAAACTATTCTATCATCTATGAAGGAATATTGTTGAACTCAATTGTTTTAGGAGAGGTCTTCTCGCTTATTCAATGTCTGCTCAAGAAAAGTAATCCAAGCAAAATCTATGAATTGAACACACTTCAATTATGCTGGATAATAAGCAAAGGAAAATACTGTGCAGTACTAGGTATAAAGAAAATTAGATAACATTCTAAGCTAGGTATAAAGCAAATTAAATTTCTTATGTAGATAACAATTCGAGATCATTATACAACATTATCACACAAAACAGAGCAATTGAATAATTAAAGGAAATCAGATTGCATTTGATTAAAACCTACCACTATTTGTAGGGGCCCTCCACATAGAAGTTCAGAGCTTCAAATCAATACAAGTCTTGCACACAAAAGCCAATTTCATTAACGCAAAATTCACAAACTGTTGATAAACATATCATTCTGTGCACACCCAAATAACAGTGTGGCCATTAGTTTTATAACAAGTTTCTTGGCATAACTGTATGAAGATTTTAAGCCTAGTATCTCTTAATCCTATCTAAACTTATATTGTTAACCCATTTTTTTGCTATTTCGAAAGCAAAACGATAAGGTTTCAGCTGATCTCGGGTTCTGTTATGCATTAATCTGGTGGTTGACTTGGAGTTTGACCGCGATCTCCTGTGCTTATTTTGGCAAATAGTTTCGAGTGGATAGGAAGGTTTCCATGAGGGAGTCAACTTCTATCCATTCACATCTTTCACTGCTAACTTGGAGCTCTGGAACCTCGCGAACAATGAAGACAGCTACATAATCTTGGACTAGCTGCAGAAACAAACTGATTCGATAACCAAGTGTAACTTTAACTAAAACAATAGGGTATACAGTTGAATATCAACAAGAAAACATACTAATGCATACCTTCATCAAAACCTCGTATATATGGTTGTATTTAAGTGGTAAATATATATGAAAAAGAGAGGATCTTGAGGAAAAACAGATGTCATGGTAGGACAATATTCAGACTCTACAGGCCAATCTAGAATGCCCCCCGTTTCAGCACAATCTGGACATATTTTGACACCCGCGTAATAGGGACAAATTCAAAAGACAAGAGCTTTGTTAGGACAAATGCCAGATGAAGCCAACCGGTTTATACACTTTTTGAATAACAGGAATAAGGAACAACTAGAAGAACTTGGCATCTCAGACAGGACAGACACTATTTTGGAAATCAAACAAGAAAACTTTGATGCAGAATCTAGAGAGAAGATGTCAAGATATGCAGGTAGAGATTAACTCTTTCTTGGAGAAGTTTACTTTTTTGCAGAACAAAGGGCTACCAAGTCCTTTAGTGATTAATGAGCGATTAATGAAGCACATAGATTATGTAGATAAATTGAATAAGTATGTTGGAAATCAAGCTATTTCATTAACAAGTGCATTAGGAATAAAAGCACTCCCCACAGGCCGAGTTCTCTATGATAGCTTAGAGAACTTATTCTATGTTGAGCATGAGATAGAACACTTGTTCCCAATCCAACCTACCTTTATCAGATATACAGAAATTGATGAGACTCTGAGGAAACTTGAGAAACATAGATTGCCAGAGCCAAAGTGGTGGGAAGACATGTTGGAAATTTTGTAAATTTATCCTAGGTAAAATGTAAATTTTAGGCTATTTACTGTAGTAAGATGAATAAAGGTGGGCAAATATGAATAGAGGTCAAAACAGGTCGAAGTGTATCAGAACAGGTAAAGAGTATCAGTCAAAACAGGGCAGCCAGCACATAATTACTAAAGAAGACAACAGCAAGCCAAATCATAGGGCTTGCCTCTAGCACACCCAGTAAGAATAGGAGCAGCAAAACAGCAATTTAGTTTTCTCCTATCTTCGAGACTAGCTGTCTCTATTTTCTTGTAATTTATTCTTAGTCACCCTAGAATATATCTCACTATGTTTTGAGATATTTTGTTGTAAAATTTTTGTATAAATACTCCCTCAATTGGAGTATTGAGTGTGGATTCTCAGACATTGTTGTGATATTGATTATTTTAGAATAAAGTGTTGATTGAACCAACTTTTGTATGGCTTGCTAGATGAAGAATTAAAGCAAAGGACTTTCCACAGATTTCTTGAATCAAACACCAGATCAACAAGTCCTCTATACCTTGTGTTTTAAAGTTTTCCTTGTTTTTTATATCATCTATGTTTCATACCTAAATGATAAACGAAAAGGATTAATTCAGAATATGCTTGATTGCACTCTGTTTTTAATCGTTATTATTCTCTATGTTTTCTTCTGAATTAGAATAAACAGTGAAATTTTAATTGCTCTTGTTTTCTAGTTCTTTCATTTTGATTATTTATTAAAGAATACTTAACTACTCTTTAGTAGTAATCATCCAAGTTCCCTCTTGAAATAGGTTGAAGGATTCTTAACTGCCCTTCACCCATTTTTGAACCCATTCCATCTATTCCAAGTCTTTATTTGTTCCCTGTTTGACCATCTTGCCCTGTGAAACCATCTTTTGTCAAGAAACCAAGTCTAGTTAAGCCATCTTCTTTGACTCCATTTTCCCAATGGCCTAAACTACTCAATCTTACCCCTCTGCTATTGAATCTCACCACCCAAACTCAAACAAAACTCCTAAACTTCACAACTAGCCTAATATCCTTCAAAACAAAGCTAAAACTTAAAGAGAGAGCCCCCTATGGATACAGATTGTCTAGATTTTGTATCTAAAAGTTGGTTTGTGGTTACCTTGGACCCCTTTCCTCTTCCCAACAACTTCAAGGAAAATTTGAGTGATAACATAGTGGCGACTCCACTGGGGACCTGAATAAATTGTTTGTTACTATTGTTTACTTTATAAGCTATAGACGGAACCTAAAGTTAGCTAGGTAGCCTTTGAACTGCTCTTGATTTGCAATTGCATAAGTAAATGAATGCTACTTCAGTCTATCTCTGGTCTAGTTTATAGATTGAACATCTGGTTTCAAATACTAGATCAGTTCCTCTTATGAAATAAGTCTTTAAGAAAGTTCAAACCCCATATCTGAAACCTCTTAAAGAAACTGTTGAGGTTGTATTGTCAAAACCCATTTAGAGAAAAAACCAAAATAAAATTCGAAACCTGGCTTCAGAAAGGATTCATTACACCAAAGCTAATCCTGATCCAAATCCACCACCCGTGTTTGAAAATCCTAATATGATTCCTAAGATTCTTAGGAGACAAGATAGCCAAGAAAGTTTTGCTAGTTCTCGGCCTCTATACAGATCAAGATTATGTCCTGTGAAGTGGATTTACCTTGAGGAGGAACCCTTTGATGAGTTTTTTGAAACCTCTTTATTTGTAACCGTTTCGGACTCTGGGTTAGCCCACATAGTTCATGATCCCATATTTATTGAAAACTTACAACTTGAGGTTGTCACTTCACATCTTGACAGACATTTGCGGAATTCCATTCAATCCAAGCTTACCTCTAAACGAACACCAAATCTTTCTGTGATCACTATAGCCTCTCCAAATTCATCATCAACACCTCAGACTTCCCAACCTCAAGCCACCCCTCCATCCACCACTCCAAGACCAACCTTAGTTGTTGTTTCAACCCAATCTACTGCAATGGCAAACAGATACACTCCTATGCACTTACCTGCCAACTTAGGTGTTATGCCCCAATACTATCAGAGCAAAATCACCCAATTTGATGGCACTGTCACCTACATAGCTCAACAACATACCAAAAAAATGACCGACTATTTTGAAATATATGAGGTTGATGTTGATGATGTTAGAATGAGGGTATTTGTTCAAAGTTTAACTGGATATGTTAGAACCTGGTTTAGAGCCCTCCCTGCAAATACTATCAATGACCTACAAGCTCTTTATAAAACATTCCTAAACAGATGGGAAAAGAAAAAAGATCCTCTCCAGATTTTATCATAATTTGAAAACCTGAAACGAGGTACACAAGAAATTGTCCAAGATTACTACACCAGGTTCAATAATGTTTACAATGTTATTCCTCAAAATCTTAGACCTCCTCTAGATTTGGCATTAATCAAATTCCCTAATGGATTTGATTCTGATATGGCATACCAACTTAGGGAAAGAGTTCCTTGAACCTTAGAAGATATGCAAAGTATAGTTGTTAGTGTTGAAGCCAACCTGATATCCAAACGAGTTAAAGCCAGAGCTGAAAGAAGGATACCTTTGAAAGAAGAACCTTCAGCTTTTGAACAGAAATTGGACGCTATTATTAAAGGAATGAACAGGCTAGGAGATAGAGTAGAAACAATCGAGAGGAAATCCCCTTGGGATGGTCAACCGAGCAATACTGAGAGAAAAACAAATTTCAAGAAAAAGCAGAACCAAAACACTGGAAAGACTGGGCCTGACCAAAATAGTAGGCTCCCATTCCAAGAAAATTATGCTGAAGCCTCAACTTCTGATGAACCAACAGAAGACACTCAAATCAATTTGATGGGACTCAACAATAAACAACAAGTTTTCTTGACCCAAGAGGATCAAGAAGCTCATATTCTTAAACAATTCCAAACTCAATCAGGTGAATCATTTGACTTTAGGGAGGGATATGATACAGCGATTTATGAAGTCCACAAACAGTATAACCTGAGGTGTAGAAAAATTGATGTCCCTGAAACCAATAAAAAGAAAGATACAAAACAACCCAACAAAGGTAAGACCAACAACACCCCTATACATATTCTGTCCAGAACAGACCCTAACCCTGCTAACCCAATTATTGAAAATGTATTCGATAATCAACAGAATAATAAATAACTTTCTGCTTCCAAAGGAAACGTGGAAGAGCCTCCAGAAGTTGATTTGGAAACAACTTCAACTCATAACCCCACTCCTGAAAAGGAGAGAAACACAGAGAATACAGCAGAAAAAGAGAATCCAACTGTCCGAAATATAAGAACTCAAACTGAAAAACCTTTTACTCTTGAGACTGAAGTAGGCAAATTAAAAATAGTTGTTCCATTGTCTGAACTAGCTAAACATGATGTCTACAGAAGCCAAATCAATAGATCACTCAAAATTTCTGTGAATGAAGATTTAGTAAACGTTTTTGATGACCAACCTGAATTGATTTTTGGCCCTGAAGTAAATGGAAAAGCAGTAGATGGAGGAGTCCCTCCTTTCTATGTAAGTTTGAACATATATGACAAAATACTTCATAATGCCATGTTTGATTCTGGTGCATCTCATAACTTAATGCCTAAATCTATAATGGAGAAACTAGACCTAGATATCACCAGGCCATATAAAGACCTGCTTTATCTTGATTCAAGTCAGGTCAGAGGTTTAGGATTAATCAAAGACTTTTGTGTATCGCTAGTTCAATAACCTGCCAAAACAATCTTAATGGACATAGTAGTAGCCGATATTCCACCGAAGTATGGCATGCTATTATCTAGATCTTGGGGTGCAAAGCTCCAAGGATCTCTACAATTGGACATGTTTTATGCTACTATTTCAGTATTTAGTCAACCTAAGAAACTATACAGAGAAACTTTAATGAAATATGTGATAAGAAGTCAGGAGAAACCCCAAAATTTCCCTATCTACTCAGTACATTTTGATGGATTCTTTCATTCTCTACAATGTTGAAATTGATCCCTCAACTGAAGTAAAAGTTTTAGCAGTTGAACCATAAGAAATTACAAATGAAAAGTCTAGTGTTCAATTCCAAGAAATTTCTGAGAACAATCATACATCAGATACCCAAGAGAAACCAGTAGAAACTAAAAAACCAGATCTCCCTATTAAACAGATTTTTGAAACTCTTGATACCAATTATGAACATGAAATTCTTTGGTACTTGGAATTTGATGGTTCAGTTAACAAATTAGGAGCAAGAGCAGGAGTTTGGGTGCACAATCTTGAAAATGATCATGCTGAAGGCCATGCCTACAGATTAGACTTTAGATGCACTAATAATATGGCAGAATATGAAGCCCTATTGCTAGGTCTTAAACTTGTTAAAAAATTAGGGGCAATTAGGGTATATATCTTAGGAGATTCTGATTTAATAATTCAACAGATCAAAGGAAATTTTCTAACAAATGATCCCAAATTAAGATATTATAGGGGAACGGTGATAGAGATTCTCAATACATTTCTAGAAACTCAACTTGCTAAAATCCCAAGAAAACATTACTTGCAAGCTCATAGCCTGGCAATGTTTGCCAGCACCTGCAAATTGCCATTTGAACCTAATCATCAGTTCACAACTGAGATTAGACACAGACCAGCCATACCTTATAATGTGAAGAACTGGCAAGTGTTTGATAGTGATAAGCAGATTAACAATTTCTTAACCCTAGAGGAAGAATTTTCTAGCATTAATATACATGTAGATACAGTTAGTGAGTTTGATCAAACAAATAAGATAGAAACAAACATTTTAGCAGAAAGTGCAACTCAAATGCTTCACCCAACCAAATTTACCAACAAAGAAATGTAGGATCTTAAAGAAATGGATATTAATGCGATTATTGAAGGAGAAACTGAAGTTATCAGTTTAAAGGATAATCATTTGCCTAAAGGATTAACTCCTTTGGAAGATCTCTTTGATTTCAATGATATTCCAAAGAAACCTAAGATGGAACCCTTAAAAGCATACCTTGAAGACCATAACTTGGGAACTGAAGAAAAACCGAAAATGGTGAAATTATCTAAATCTTTGCCCCCTGACCAAAAACTCAAATATGTTGAACTAATGAGAGAGTTCCAGGATGTCTTTACCTGGAGCTATGAAGACCTGAAATCATATGATACCTCTATAATTCAACATACAATACCTCTGAAGGAAAATCAAAAACCATTCAAACAAAAGCTCAGAAGAATTAACCTTGTTATGTTTCCCTTAATTGAAAATGAAATCAAACGAATGTACGAAGCAGGTATAATCGCTCCTATCAAGTTTTCAAAGTGGGTGTCTAATTTAGTACCTACTAGGAAGAAAACGGGAGAAATCAGATTATGTGTTGATTTAACAAATGTAAATAAGGTTTCTTTGAAGGACAATTACCCTTTACCTAAGATGGATCATATTTTACAAAGGGTAGTAGGTGCTTCTAGGATTTCACTTTTGGATGGGTTCTCAAGCTATAATGGGGTACATTTGAATATGTCAAAATGCCATTTGGACTTAAGAATGCAGGGGCAACCTTCCAAAGAGCAATGGACATAGCATTTTCAAAAGAAATTCATGATTTCTTGGTTATATATCTAGATGATCTGACTGTTTTTTCTAAATCAGATCAGCAACATTTGGATCATCTAAAACAAGTATTTTTGAAATGCAGAAAATATGGAATTTCTTTAAATCCTAAGAAATCCTTGTTTGGTCTAGAGGAAGGCAAACTCCTGGGCCATATCATCTCTAAAGATGGAATCAAAATTGATCCTACTAGAATAGAATCTATTCTACAAATACCCCACCCCAGAAATGTCAAAGAACTTCAAGCTTTCATAGGAAATATTAATTTTTTGAGAAGATTCATATCTAATTTAGCTGAATTGATTAGATTGCTTAATAATATGTTGAGAAATGATGAAAGTATTAAATGGACAGTTGAAGCCAAGCAAGCCTTTGAAGAAATTAAAATGGCTTTGACTATAACACCGATCCTTACCAATCCAAAATTTGATAGAGACTTCATAATATTTTCATTTGCATCAGAACATATTATAGCAGTCGTTCTACTACAAAAGTATGATCAAGGATGTGAGAAACCCATAGCTTTTTTTAGTAAAGTACATAGGGATGCACCACTAAAATACAAAATTTAGAGTCTACATATTGTACTCCCATGTAATAGCCTATGTACCAAATGTTGTGGTCAAAGACATCTTAACCCAGGATGGAATTGAAGGCAAACGAGGTAAATGGATTGCTACTATATTGGAGTATGATATTGAAATAAAACCTACAAAGCTTATAAAAGGACAGGGATTGACCAAACTCATGGCTGAAACAAATTGCCAAGCCCTGGATATTAATGAACTGGATAATGAACAGGAGATGGCGACTCCACAAATCAGCGAGGCCTTCTTAGATTCACATTGGAATGCTGATATAACTTATGTATTATTAAACCTGCAAGCTTCTTTAGGGTTATCCAGAACAAAGAAAATTTTTTTAAAAATGAAAGCTTCAAAATTTTGTATTTTAGATAATGCTCTCTTTTGGAAAAATCATGAAGGTATTCTATTGAATTGTTTAGTAAAAGAAGAAGCTGACAAGGTTATCAAAGAATTTCATGCAGAACACTGTGGTGGACACCTTTATTGGAAATCAACTGCAGACAAAATCCTAAGGGCTGGATTTTATTGGCCAACCTTGTTCACTGATGTAAACAAATTTATCACTGCTTACCATAAATGTTAAATTTTTTAAGGCAAGAGAAAATTATTACCTTTACCTCTTAGGCCAATTTCCACTGAAAACCCTTCCAACAATGGGGCCTGGACTTCATTAGAGAAATCCATCCTCCCTCCTCTAGCCAACACAAATGGATTCTCACTGCCACAGACTATTTCACCAAATGGATAGAAGTCATTCCTTCCATACAAGCCAATGACACAGTGATTATAGGATTCCTAGAAACCAACATATTGTCTAGATTTGGTTGTCCTGAAAAGATCATAACTGATAATGTTGTTGCCTTCAAATCCAAGAAGATGATAAGTTTCTGTAATAAGTATCATATCACTTTAGCCCATTCCACGGCCTATTACCCTCAAGGTAATGGTCTAGCTGAGTCTCCCAACAAAAGCCTAATTAACATTATTAAGAAATTATTGGAAGAGAACAAGAAAAATTGGCACAAGAAACTTACTAATGCACTATGGGCAGATAGACTTACTACCAAGAAATCTATTGGAACTAGTCCTTATAAATTAGTCTATGGCATGGAGGTTATATTTCCTTCATCTTTAGGAGTTCCTGTAATGAAATTACTTCAAGAAGATCAGGTGGAGCCTAATGATATTCAAATGAGGATTAACTAGACCATCCATCTACAGCAGACCAAAGAAGAAGTGTATCAAAGATCCCAAGTATTACAAGAGAAACTTAAGAAAATATTTGATAAAAGAACCAAGGCAGAAAATTTCTATCTTGGAGACAGATTTAAGATGGGATTCAAGGAGAGAGGATAAGGGAAAACATAGGAAGTTTGACTTCCTATGGAAATGACCTTTTATTATATAGGCCTTACAAGGGAATACTACTTACTTTTGAAGAACTTGGATGGTACAAAAACAAAAGAAGGGCTAGTTAATGGTCGAATGTTGAAACATTACTTTGATCCAACTTTTTAATGTATTCTTATTTTAACATGTACATACTATATCCTTGGTAATGTCACAGTTTGGATTGGATAGTAACTTGCTGGAGTTGGAGCCCGAAGAGAAAGCCCTAAGCTTCACAAGTATTACCATCATACGTACAATAAATCAACCAGCAGAAGGAGATTTCAAAGCACAATCAAAGTCATTCAAAAGGCCATCTGACCTACTGTTCTTGAGTTTGCACCAGGAAAAGCCATCCCCAAGTGGAGCCAATGTTATGCTCTACCAATAGGTGTCATATTTCATGATTGACTTGATGAGCTCTGTATATGTTCATACCTTTTCTTGTTGCAAAGGTTTTCCATATTTTCAAAAAATCAAAAAATTTAAAAAAAATGTAAAGAGGGTATACCCTAAAAGAAAAATCAAAGGGTAAAAAGAATAAAATGGCCAAAAAGTGAAGAAATGAACCCCAAACAAAGAAAGACCAGGAAAGTGTGCAAGTCTAAATGCCACTACTTTTTCATTCTCTGTAATAAGCACTTGTGTGCAGCTTGTTAAACTTATGCCACAATTGATGAATAGTCAAACAGCTTAAGCTTGGCTCATTCATTTTTCAATTTCATACTGTAAAATAGAGAATAAATATCTGGCCAAACAATGTAATCTTGGCAGATAAGTAGATAGGTAGAGTAAATAAAAAGGAGCTCAACAGTTTAATCTGAGCCCTTGGGTGTAATAAGTGCAAACTTAGGTAGGCTTACTATGTAAAGAAAAGAAAATTTGATAAGGGTTTGCCAGTCTAAGTGCACCCAAATAAAGAAGGAAAAAATGCTAGGCTAAAGTAAGTAGGGTAGGTAGATGGCGTTGTAGAAGGATACTTGTGATGGATAATGTCTTTAAATGTGTTAATTTTTACTTTTATCACAAGTGCAAGGCAGACATTATACTTGATGCAGTTCAAGCAAGACAAGGTCACATAACTAACTTCCATTCACATTTTTCCCTAAAGATTTCACTAATTCCCCCTATAGTATTAAGGTCTTTGAAAATTAAACGGGCTCAAAGCATTTCTCTGACTTCTAGAGGGACTGCACCCTCAGCCCAATAATTTAAAAAGCCTAAGTACTTAGAATCATTCATAAACCATACATTTCATTTCATAAAGTTTTTTCCTAAGTAAAATCCTATTTTACTTAGGAACAATGCAGAATATCACCTAAAAAACCCCTTTTCCCACTTTAAGCCTAAGTGTAAATGTATATCCGAAATACTTTAACTTAGCGCTTTTATTTCATTATTCATATTAACTCCTAACTTATATTATATAAGTCCCGAATAAACATTCACCCTTCCCGTATTATTTAATTATATACAAATCCCCAAATCATTATACAACCCGCCCCGTTAATTATAACCATAAACTTAGTTAAAAGGAATTAATGGATTTATTAGAAATTCGTTAATAATAAAATCTAACTACCTTGCAAATTCGAATTAATTAAGCATGAAGGTTAATTAAGAACCACCTCCTGACCACTCACATTGACTCCGATACAATTAAAATATTTTTTATTAAATCGGGCCCGCTGCAGGTAAACCCCCGTCGTACCTTACTTCCCGTCCACCGTACGATCGCTCCCCCATCATCCGATGGTCATCGCTGATACTGTGACCCACTAGTGACTGCACTTTAACGCGCGATCACCAGGCGGTTTTCCACCCGTACCTCCACCACGCGTCGTGCATTCGATGTGATCGCTTGCCCTCCGCCGGATACCGCTTAACTCCAAAAGCGATGCGATCGCGTACCACTTACCACCCTCCACAAATGACAAAACGTCATATCTCCACTTACGTCAGTCGCCCGATAATCCAAAAAAACCCGCCAACCTTGATTTTGTTAAATAAAGGAACAAAATGTCATTTTCATTATTATACGCTGCGACCCGTGCTCCCATGAAAAACAATGTCCAAGTCAACGGTTCGAGTTCTTAGACCACCACCTGCTTAAGAAACTTGCAACGATGCAACCCAAAACCTGTTATCCTTCCGTCTTCGCACTGTTCACTTCCTTGTTACAGGTATTTATCCAATCTACACTGAAACCCTGTAACTTTGGTTTTCTACTAAAAAATTCTACAAGAAAGGGCCAGATTTAGTTCTAGTCCAGTCTGTGTTGGCCATATAAAGTTCCCAACCTCTTGTCTATTTTCCACAGAATACCCCCAATTCCATTTTTGAATCCACAAGAACCAAAGATGGAAACCCCAATAGCCCTGAATGTCACACCCGTGAACGCTCTTCACAAAGACTTAGATTATCTACTTCTGGCCGATAAATATTTTTAGATAAAAGACTTATCTGGTGATAAAAATCATCTTCAGGTATTCTGCCAAGCCAGAGATAGTTATATGAATAAGTCTGACACTTGTGGACTATTGGAATCTAACCTTCCCATGTATTTCCTCCCCTCAGTCCATGTTTTCCCAGACATAATTCATCAATGTTGTGCTAATTATGATCCCAACCATAAAGTTGTTATGTCCCCAAGCCAAATAGTCCTTTTTCCCATAACTACTCAATCCATCAATGAAATGTTGTAATTCCACTCCAGTCAGCCCCTCACTCCTATTTCCATGGGATATTTACTTGAAAAAGCATCTCAGCTATCCAAATCAGAATTGAGCCGTATTGTTCAAACCTTCATGTTACCAAAGCACCAGCCCAAAGGTCCACCTCCTTATCTGCAGAATTTCTTCACTAAAACTGGAAGACTCATTGTTGATATGATATCCCTGATTATGAGATTTAACTCTAGTGAATATGTTGATGATATCACCCTAGTGTTACTATCAATCTTTACTCCAGGACAGCTCCCAGTTGTCAGATATGACTATGCCACCTATATTGCCAACAAAATCCATGACCAATTCCTGAATTTGGAAAAGGAAGGAGTTTTCAAATACACCACTTTCATCTACCATCTTATGTTGTATTATCAGTTAGAAAACTTTCCTTTTTCTATCAAGAAACTTGACACCAAAGGAAATCCAAGGTCGGTTACCTTTTGGAGTCCAATCTTTCATAATACCAGTGAGTCCCCTTACACTTATAGTGAGTTCATTGACCTATTTGTACATCCAGCAACCACTCTGTTGATAGGAGTTTCCCCTCCTAAGATTAATGGTGACATGAAGAAAATTCTCCAACTCTCTAAGCAGTATAGGATAGGTGACTAGTACCTATATAAAAATCACACATAAATCAGGATGTATGGGTGTGAACTTTGCCCTTTTAAGTTACCCAAGTATGTTCCCATGAGATTATTTGCATTGGAGTATTTCAGGCAGATCATAAATACAGATTTGATCCATTTTTGTGGCGCCAAGAAGAAAGCTCAGCTAAGAATTAAGAACTAGCTAGGTCCTTTTATCATCAACACTAGGGATGCATGGAAAGAAGCTGAATTTTTTTTAGAAGATTACCTTAAATTACGAAAGAGTTTTAGGTGGGTGCCATATGACCCCAACAATTTTATATGTGACAAAAGAATGAGGAATAGGTTATCCCCATATATTCACCATAGGATCCCAGAAATTAAGCAGCTTGCAAACTTGGATGAATGGATAGAGGGGACCCTAGTAGAAAATGTTAGTGAGCAAGTCAATATGGAAAATGCTATGAGAGATCTTGAAAAAACCCTTGACTGGATTCTTTTGGGTAGGTACCATTCAAGTTGCCTCAAAAATCAGCAATTAGTGCATCCATTGTTGGAACCTCTCAACAACCTCCACAAGAAGTCAATATACCAGCCACAAGAACATCCAAAGACAAGGAAGTAGATACCACAGAACAACCTACAATGTCAGATCAGCCTAGAATTTCCAAAGAATGGGGTCAAGCACCAACTCCTCTAGCTCAAACCAATGTAACAAAAAGTCCACTTTTGCAAACTCCTCTAAATGAGGAAAGAAATAAAAAGAGGGACAGAGAAACTACTACCCCTGCCAGTGGACCTACAGGACAGCTTGGGACAAAAAGGCAAAGACTGAACCCTCTTTCAGAAGAGGAAATAGGTGAAGAGACTATAGACAGTCAAAGAGAAGAAATGGTAGTTAGCCAGCAAACTCCCCCATTGGAAGGAACATCTACTAGCTCACATAGACAAGAGCTATAAAGACAACAAAGTTCAGAAGTATCATCCCTTATGCCACAAAGTAAAGAGGCCTTAGATATCAAGAATACATTCACAGAAATAAAGGTCAGAAATGATCTAGTAAGACTTAAAATTTACAATCAGTATTTGAAAATGGCCCCCACAAACCAGCAGAGATTAATGTTAGCCTATGACATTCAAGAGGGTAAAATGATAATGAGCTACTTCAAGCCAAAGGTACAACAACCTCAAACAGCAGCAGATTATATTAAGACAAATCTGGAAGTCTTGGCAAAGGATATTAATCCTTTGGATCAGATTGAATTACACAAGCAAACTGGGGAAATGGTCTATTCAACCTTAACTAGTAAAGCATTGATGGCTCACAGGCTACAAAATTCTTTAGATAATACAGCTGCCCAGCTAAACTTAGAAAAAGCCTCCCCTCAGGCTAAGGATAACAGAATAAAATCATTAGAAGAAATCATCATTGAATTGGGACACGATCCCAAAGATGTGAAAGGTGTAGAAGCATTAATCAAGAAGAAAAAAGAAGACATTGTTGCTCTGAGGAAACAACTAAAGCTACCTCCTTCAAGGCATCCACAGACTGCTGAGGTTATAAAGCAGAAATCTGAAGAAGAGATGATGGACCTCCTCTTAAAACTCAATGAAAGACTAAATGACACAAAGCAGGCATTAGAAAAGCACTGAAAGATAGGCAGGGAGAGTCGACCTCTCAGCCTCATGATGTAATTCCCATAGTCTCAACAACAGTCCCTTCTACACTTGGAACAGCATTAGCTCCAAATATCCGAGCAGCCACAACAGAGGTGGTCACATGTACAGCAACAACAGGAACATCACAGGGCAGTAGTGCCAATTTGAGCACAGAAAAGCTGATAAAGGCAATGGAAGACATGAGACTACAAGTTTTAGAATTAAAACAAGTAAAAGAATAGTTGGCTAAGGTAGAAAAAAATTATGATCTCTCCAAAATAAATGTTGTGGAAAAAAGAAGGGAGATCAAAGCATTAGAAAATAAAGTGAAAACATTAGAAAAAGACCTCACTTTTGACAAGCCTTTGACAGAGATCAAGAAAATTTTTTGGGCCAACATCACTCAATCCATTAATGATGTTTGGCCATCCATCCAAGTAATCTTTGAGCAAATCGATTTAGTGAAAGCAGCACAGGGAGAAATTCAAAAGACAAGAGCTTTGTTAGGACAAATGCTAGATGAAGCCAATCGGCTTATACATTTTTTGAATAACAGGAATGAGGAACAACTAGAAGAACTTGGCATCTCAGATAGGACATACACTATTTTGGAAATCAAAAGGGTGCTAACCAAGAAAACTTTGATGCAGAATCTAGAAAGATGTTAGGATATGCGTGTAGAGATTAACTCTTTCTTGGAGAAGTTTACTATTTTGCAGAACAAAGGGCTACCAAGTCCTTTAGTGATTAATGACCGATTAATGAAGCACATAGATTATATAGATAGATTGAATAAGTATGCTGGAAAACAAGTTAGTTCATCAACAAGTGCATCAGGAATAAAAACACTCCCCACAGGCCGAGTTCTCTATGACAGCTTAGAGAACTTATTCTATGTTGAGCATGAGATAAAGCACTTGTTCCCAATCCAACCTACCTTTTTCAGATATACAGAAACTGATGAGACTTTGAGGAAACTTCAGAAACATAGATTGCTAGAGCCAAAATGGTGGGAAGACATGTTGGAAATTTTGTAAATTTATCTTGGGTAAAATGTAAATTTTGGGCTATTTACTGTAGTAAGATGAATAAAGGTGGGCAAAGATGAATAGAGGTCAAAACAGGTCAAAGTGTATCAGAACAGGTAAAGAGTATCAGTCAAAACAGGGAAACCAGCACAGAATTACTAAAGAAGACAGCAGTAAGCCAAATCATAGGGCCTGCCTCCAGCACACCCAGTAAGAATAGGAACATCACAACAGCAGTTTAGTTTTCTCCTATCTTCAAGACTAGCTATCTCTATTTTCTTGTAATTTATTCTTAGTCACCCTAGAATATATCTCACTCTGTTTTGAGATATTTTGTTGTAAATTTTTTTTGTATAAGTACTCCCTCAATTGGAGTATTGAATGTGGATTCTTAGACATTGTTGTGATATTGATTATTTTGGAATAAAGTGTTGATTGGACCAACATTTGTATGGCTTGCTGGATGAAGAATTAAAGCAAAGGACTTTCCATAGATTTCTTGAATCAAACACCGGATCAATAAATCATCTATACCTTGTGTTTTAAAGTTTTCCTTGTTTTTTATATCATCTATGTTTCATACCTGAATGATAAACGAAAAGGATTAATTCAGAATATGCTTGATTGCACTCTGTTTTCAATCGTTAGTATTCTCTATGTTTTCTTCTGAATTAGAATAAACAGTGAAATCTTAATTGCTCCTGTTTTCTAGTTCTTTCATTTTGATTATTTATTAAAGAATACTTAACTGCTCTTTAGAAGTAATCATCCAAGTTCCCTCTTGAAATAGGTTGAAAGATTCTTAACTACCCTTCACCAATTTTTGAACCCATTCCATCTATTCCAAGTCTTTATTTGTTCTCTGTTTGACCATCTTGCCCTGTGAAACCATCCTTTGTCAAGAAACCAAGTCCAGTTAAGCCATCTTCTTTGACTCCATTTTCCCAATGGCCTAAACTACTCAGTATTACCCCTTTGCTATTGAATCTCACTACCCAAACTCAAACAAAACTCCTAAACTTCACAACTATCATAATGTTTTTCAAAAAAAAGCTAAAACTTAAAGAGAGAGTCCCCTCTGGATACAGATTGGCTAGATTATGTATCTAAAAGTTGGTTTGTGGTTACCTTGGACCCCTTCCCTCTTCCCAACAACTTCAAGGAAAATTTGAGTGATAACAGGCACTATGGAGAGACACATCTAAAGAAGGACTATCCTAATAGACAATGAAAGAAGAAGAATGGTTCAAGTGAATTCTAGACACATGACTTGGCAACCTGTAATCTAGAAAGAGAGGAAGGAGCATCCCTTCAAGCTCTCTGAAATATTGAAAAGTCCCTTCATGAATTATTTAGAGGGATGTTAGAATTTTGAGGTTATTATAAACCTTGGGAAGGACTCCGACTAAAATTTTGTGCACATGTCGGTGATGGACACACTAAACACCAGAACATAAGGGATTGAGTTTGTTGGGAACTAATGAATGATGGGGATGTTTTACATGACTATGCTATTATCATTGGCTTCACATTTTCCTTGTTGTTTTGTTTTTTTACTTTGAGCATGACCATGTTGCTTCGTATTTTTTTCATGTGTTTCTATTGTGGATTTTCTTTGTTTTCATTATTTCTTCTTTCCTTTTATGGTTTAGTCTTAATGGTTTGTTGGTTGTGGGAAAGGAAAAAAAGGGTCTCTAGAAAAGAGCTGAAAAATCCCAACTGGAAGTGTAAGGCCCTGATTAAATCTTGTACATCAAATGGGTGATAGTAAAAGGTAGAAGAAGATGGCATAATAGCTAGGTGGACTAGTTGGATCCACATGAATAACATGGACAATGACACGGCAACTATGAAAATAGCATAAGGAGGAAGTTTCCTTAAATGAAATTGCACATGATTGATATATTTTTGTATTATATATTCTATGAATATAAGGAAGATGAGAGAGTGAAATAAAGGTATAATGATGCCATTTGGTCTAAAAGGCCATTAGTTGAGAACCATCATAACATTAAGATGAATGGCCAATCTTTAAATAAAAAATATGATCACTATGTGAATGATTTGAAAATGGAAATGGCAGTTACCATGTTTTGGGTAACACAATGAAGTTATCTAATGGATTTCATACCACATGGAACATCCATTGGGAAAGTGGGTAAGAATGAGCTACTGCTGATAATTATCAGTATTAATATGTTATGCTTATGCTCCTGATATTGTTGTGAGCATTAATGAAAATGATAAAGGTTGGAAACTGACATCATGTGAATAACATTGAAAAGGACATGCATGAATTGGATACAAATGAAAAATGCCTTTATGAAGTTTTCATTGATATCTATAAATAGTTGAGATGATGAATTTGTGACTGATTTGTGAGGTTGAGACTCTTTCAAGAATTGTTGAGTATTGCAACAACAAAAATAAAACCAACTAGTTGGATGCATCAAAAGGCTTCACCTGAAAGTGTTGACAATGGAAACACATTAAATAAGAAAGGTAGCAAACCTAGTTAAAAAGGGTAAAGGAAGGAATTGGGTAAGAATTCCTTCAGCTAAATTTCAAAAAAAAATTGTTTCAAATCAATGCATGTTTTACATGGATATCAAGAAGAGGTATTGTGAAGGTAGGAGGCCTTTGGTATGGAATATGCAATGATTTTCGTAAGCCTACTAAGTGAAATGGAGAATTAAAGTTCTAACGGATTTAGAGAAATGCATTTCTCAATCCATACTCATTAGTCTATTGAAATAAATGTTTAATTGTATTATGAAATTCTTGGAATAAATGTGATGCACATGTGTAAAGTGCAATGACAATATCATTTCAATTTATTGGAAGATAGTTGGAGTGATAGAATTTTTATGGGTATAACAATTCTAAAGTCACTTCAAACAATTATGAAATTATGCAGTAAGGAGACTTCATGTATATAACACTAACAAACATTGGTTACTTGAAATATCAAGTTGTAGACAAAGTGGTGGAATGGGGTGTGAGACCAAAGCCACCATGACATATTAACACCACCTATAAGGAAACCCAACAACAAGACTAAAAGTCTCATGCTTTTGGATGAAGCAAGGATTGGGAAATTAAAATTTCCGGTTTTAAAATTTTGAGTATATCTTGTGGAAAGTTAAATGTTGTGAAACATGTGGAATCATGGGGCTAGAAACTTAGGAATAATATTGTCTGGATGGCATTACAGCCTGTGGCACTTTGTTATCTCATGCAAGCAATTCATAATGATGACCTTGACTATAAGACTCCAGAGCACACCAAACATGTACTTGGTCATAAGGCTCTATGCACATGTCATTAGAGCATTCCAGGAAGGTGTTTGACCATGAGACTCTAGTGAATGCCCCATATAGGAAGACCACCTCAAAATTAGGGTTGCCTAGGCCTCGATAGGTGAGTAGCTGATGGAATCCCATACAAAACAATATATATATATATAATATATATATATTATATATATATATATAATATTAATATAAAGTTTTGTTACAATATTATACATAGTGCATAAATATATGTATGATTCACATTCCTACCATTAAGAATTGAATAAGCCCATCTATTTGGAAGTAGAAACATATATCCTATAGACTCTTCCTCTCTAAACAAAGGAAAAAGAAGAACTAATGAAAATGTTATATATATGAGATTAGTATCAATTAGTAAGTTTTCTTAGAAAAAATTGTATCATTATCTTTAATAAAGTTGATATGTAAAATTTTTAAATTATATAACATGATTTATAAAGCAGAGAGAATCTATGTTTTCATTCAAAAAGATGATTGCCATGTTTAACGATTTTAATATATAGAAATGTAAAATATAATATAAAATATCCGTATATTATAATATATATCATAATAAAACAAATATTTTATTGTTAGAAGAAAAATAATGTAATTATATACTATATATAATAATATATAATATATATATATAAGAGAAAGAATTATTATTCTATTAATAAGGTGTTTTTAGAGAGATTTGTAATTCATTCACTTTTAATATGGAGTTGACATATAACATTTTAAATGTTTATAATAAAAATAACACACGTATATACATGTAACGTTTTAAAAAATAATTATATTTTGAACCAATATGTTCATTCTAC